>CAUYRT010061374.1:0-24241 GCA_963574885.1 Lepilemur ruficaudatus
ATTCATTCATTCATTTTTAGTTTTTGAGACAGAGTCTCACTCTGTTGCCCAGGCTAGAGTGAGTGCCGTGGCATCAGCCTAGCTCACAGCAACCTCAAACTCCTGGGCTCAGGAGATCCTTCTGCCTCAGCCTCCTGAGTAGCTGGGATTACAGGCATACACCACCATGCCTGGCTAATTTTTTCTATATATATTTTTAGTTGTCCAGCTAATTTCTTTCTATTTATTTGTAGAGACAAGGTCTCGCTCTTGCTCAGGTTGGTCTCGAACTCCTGAACTCAAATGATCCGCCCGCCTCAGCCTCCCAGAGTGCTGGGATTACAGGTATGAGCCACCATGCCTGGCCTAAGGCCCACTTTAAATGTCACCTCCTCTAGGAAGTCCTCCTTGCTTGAAGGTGAGAATGATCTTCCCATCTTCTATATTATTAGCTTCTTCTGTGTTCTAAAAACTATTTAAATGCTTGCCTTATGCCTACCCCTAACTCTCTTTACCTAAATCCATTAAGGGGTGGACACCTCTCATACGTGTTTCTATTATCTTTAATACTTTAAATGGAATTTTTCATACAGAGTAGGTAATGATAATAATTTGGGGCCTGTCTTATGCAACTCTTTGTAAACAGAATTCCTATCCATCACAGAGAGGTGATGACAGCTACCTTCCTAGCACCGTCTGAGAAGATCTTAGGAATGAAGACATGTTTAAAGACATTTAAAATGAACCCACCTCCTGATCCCTAGTAACGAGGTGGGCAATTCTATGGTGCGCAGAACAAAATCTGATCGAGAAGAGACCACTTACAACGTAAAGGACTCATTCCACTGGGGGTTCAACGTGGAGCGGATGGTTTTGGTTTTCTGTTTGCTTTCGTTCTTGGGATCAGGAATAAGTTTCAGCTTCACGTAGGGATCTGAAAGCCCATTTGGATCCATAGGGATGAGATTTTTTGCATCTCGTACTGCGAAGAGAAAAATAAGAAAATATTACAAAAGGAGAACTGACCTATACGGTCCAGTGTCTTCTGTCAATACCAAGCTGAATGAAAGAGATGTCAGCATGGGGCTTAAGGGGCGAGAAGGTGAGAGCCAAAAGCCTCTGATGCTCAACTTGAGAAAAGCTACCTGCCACCACCACTGATGGAGGTATCGGGCATCTCGTGGCCCTTCTGGGCAAGCCTTGGGACTCAGCACCAGCCTGCACAGGCAGCATCGTCGACACTCAGGCACCTATTAGAAATGCAGAAACCTGGGCCCACCCCAAACCTGCTGAGGCAGAATCCGAATTTTAATAAGAGTCCCAGGGGACCTTTGCAGCTCTCTGGGAGAAATGGTGCACTCGCCCCCCAGCTAAGCAACCAGCCTGACCCGGTCCACGGCACTACACATGCACTTGACCTCCTGGAAGGTGTTATCTCTTTTCTTTGTAAAGGCCAGTGGTTTCCAGCCCTGGCTGTATATTGGAATCACTTGCGGTGGGGAGGGGTTAAAAATTCCAATGCCTGAATTAATTTGGGATATCCAAGAGATGGGCTTGAGTAGTGGTTTTTAAAAGCTCCCCAGGTGATTCCATTGTACAGCAGGGCCAAGAGCCACTGGTGTACAGTGGAGTTCAGGACTGCTAACCAACACTTGATTCTGTGGACTGGCAGCAGTTACATCACCTGGGAGCTCATGAGACATGCAGCATCTCAGGCCCCACTTCAAAATTACTAACAACTCAGAATGCTCACTTTAATAAGACGTCCAGATGATTCCAGTGCACATTCTAGCTTGAGAAGCACAGATACGAGAATCAAAAATAATTAGCAGGAAAGGTCATTTCCTCCACAGAGGAAGACATGCTCAGAGAGGTAGCTGGCAGAGGCTGTGACAGTGGGAGTGGCTGTCTAGAGCCACTGAACCCCAACCTAACAGGTCGTTATCTGTCACACTATGATGAGCAGGGACAGCGGCCTGAGCCTGACTAGCCCAAATGTCTTCCTTGCTATCTTCCATGGCATTTCCCCCAATAAGGCTGAACTTTCCCATTATCAGGGTCCCTAACTGGTCAGACGGCATCAGTGCACATATAACTGCGACCAGGCTCTTTGGCCCCATGGCTGTCACAGTGTGGTCCCTGCACCAGCAGCCCTGGCAGCACCTGCTGAATCAGAACTCTGGGGGCGGGGTCCAGTGAGCTGTGGTCACCAAGCCTCCAGGTGACTCTGACGTGTATAAAAGTTGGAGAACCAGGGATCTAGCCCATTAGCACAGATTAGCAGCATAGTTTGCTTGTTAAATTAGGAATTATAGAAGAAACTTAGAAGAAGGTGCTGGAGTTGGCAGTGGGCAGGGGTAGAGGGACGGATGGAAGAATGCTAAAGATGTTGGGTCTTTGGACACAAATGGCGGGGGCAGCCCTAAGGTCAGACGTCAAAGACAAGCACTGCCCTTACCAATCTGTGGCCTCACTGTGTGCTGACTCCTGCTGCCCTATGTCCTTACGTCCTCCTTACCTGGCAGCCACAGTACTGGACGGTGACAGAAGGGACCACATGCAAATGGTGTGGGGGGGGAGTGGGCTGGCTCAGGCCCGAGAGCCACCAGGAAGCGGAACACACATTCCTCACATCCTCTTTCGCCTTCCAAGTGTGTCTTCCCGCAAGACAATAATCTAATCTCGCCCAGCTGGGGAGTGGACAGAACACAAAACAGACAGGCACGGGGCCCTGCAGCTCAGCACAGCCACTCCCGCCCCCTGCCTCCCTCACCAGGTCACCCTGTTTCTTCATCTAGGAAAATGAACAAGGGGATAAATCCAGCAGAATAGGATTGTTGGGAGAATTGGATAAGATAATGTACATATAATGTCTTATATTGTTGGGGGCTTGGAAAATGGGGGGAAAGAAGAATCCTTGATGTGAATGCTCACTATGCCCCAGGCACTATGTTTTGGACTCATCCCCATGACTCATTGCTCTGAAATCCTCAATAAGGTCAGAGGCCCTCAGGGCACTTGGCCACCTGAGAATTCACCAAACTCAGGCGGAAGGTTTTAATGCAATGCAGAAGGTCTAGCCTCCTAAAACAGCAACTCTTGAGTATCACAAAAGACGAAAAATTTTGAGCATAAAAATGGAGCTCTCTCATGAGCAATGGAAAGGAGCCAAGGGTTTCTTTCTGATTAAACACTAGAATGAGAATGGGATGCTTTTTAAAAGGCAGAAAATACCCTGGAATGTCTAAACATGGGAGGCTGCAGAAGGTCACATCCCTGATAAGCCAATGAAGAGCCTTATCAAAGTCACCAAAAGTTCCTGAGTTGCCTCCTGCTAGTTGCAGAATTATCTCGGAGGCTGGCTTTTACATATTCAATTTATAGTCCTGACAGCCAACACACACACAGAATCATTTAAGGCTGCTCTCTTCGGAATGGTGATGAGTTAAAATCTTGATGGAATTTAAAGCTGCGGGCTTCCTACTAAAGATACCATCATTTCAGTTGAAAATAAAAAGAGTTATCCATTCCAAATGTCATTGAAGCAGACAGTGGGCCCGAATTTCCATTTCTTATTGCAGTGGAGAACAGCCTACCTGACGTGTGACTCATCTCATGCCAGGACACCTGAAGCAGGATTATGAGCAACCAACTCGGGGCCCCCTCTGTTCGGAAGGTGGGCCCTGGGGCCAGGCTGCCCGCGTCTGAATTCTGGCTCTCCCACTTCATGGTTGTGGGCAAGATACTCAATCTCCCTGTGCTTCAGTTTTCTCACCTGGGCAACTGTATCTCCTTCATATGTCAGGATTACATAGGTCCACACATGTAAAGTGCTTGGAACAGTGGTGGGTACACGTAAGAGCCCAAGAACGATTATTATCATTGTTGTCAATGCAAGTCACTGGCGGGGAACAAAACCAGAAAGGCTTAGGTGTTCAGAAACGGCACCAAGAGCCTATGAACTGGCAAGCAAATGCCATGGAAAATAGGACAATGTGGCGATTTTCTAACATAGTTGCAACTATGTTTTAACAATGTCTTAAGCTAAGAAGCAATGTTGGAGGGCACTGCTAACAGGAATAGCTGTGAACAAAGCTGGAAGAGGGGGAGCTAGGAAAGAGAAGAGAAAAATTAAAATGGGGAAAGGAATGAGAAGAAGGGCTGGAGGCCGGAGGGAGAAACAAGGGAAGGATGCAATCGAGATGTGGAGTCACAGGATGAGCACGTGGCCCCAGCATAGGTGGGCAGTGGTTTGCGACCTCAGCTACTCACTGGAAACACCTGGGATGTCTCAGTCACATACTGAGCCCCACCCAGAGAGTCAGATTTACTTGGTCTGGGTTGAGGTCCACACATCTGGATCTTTTAAGCTCCCCAGGTGAGTCTTATGTGAAGCCAAGGTCAGGCACTGTTCCATGCACCCAGTAGTCATTCTCAAAGTACAGCCTCATTTGAAGACTTTGACTATTATTCACATTTTTCTTTCAATTGGCTCATTTTTTCACAGTCAACATTTAAAAAGGAAACATATCATTTGTAATAAATGGAAAACCAAGATTGTTTGCCATAAATGGAAAGTAACCATACAAGTAAAGACAATGAAAATCTGCCACTCATTCCTAGTTGGATAAGGTTGGCTGAAACCTATTTTCTCTTAGCCACAAAGGAGAAATTAACAAGCGTTAAGGATGTTCTAGCCCCAGATAGAGTCTTTCTCTGAGGTTACAACCCAGATTGAAAGAAAATTGAAAAGAAAGTAACTTTCTCATTGTGCAATTTAATACTTTTTAATATCAGTTCAGTACCTCCAGAAATCATCTTAAGCGCTACCAAAACTCATATCCATAGTGGCCCTATCCTTCCTGTGGGAGCAAGCTGGAAAGAGCTCCAATTCTAAGGTTATTAAGGATGTTGACTATTCCACAGCCTAAAAGCAGCACCAGGTCCAAGAAGAACAGACCGGCACAGGTCCCATAGCTCGTTTCCTGTCTCTCACTTTCTACAGGAACCAAGTTGCTCTGATGCACAGAATAAAGACAGAAAAACCAATCACATTGCTCTGATAAACCAATAAGAATGAGATTTGTTTTTAAAAAAAAGATTATCATGCCAAATCAAATTCCAAAAAGCAGGTAGTCTCTAAACATAGAAACAACACACCCCCCTTGCTCATGCAGTTGCAGAGGTGCTGCCCCTGCTCCCCAGGGTCTGCCCAAATGGGCCCAGAGCCCCTCCATGGGATGCAGCGGGACGCCCTCCCATCACATCTCATTGGCAGTCCTGCAGCCTTTGTGAGAAGGAGACATCTGCTGAGGAAATACATCTGTGCCATGGTATTGGCTGTAAGGAACCAAAACTGTATACAGGACTCAATTGTGAAACAGACTTCTGCATTCTAGTGAAGCTTGCTTGCCTGCTAACCGCTCAGTTGTGCTTTTGTGATAACGGCTTGCTTGCAGCAGGGTAATATGAGAAGGAGTGCAGAGAGAGATAGCAATAAAACCAATCGCTGTTCTAAATAGGTACATGTCCAATGGGTGGACAGCTCTTTGTTTGCTGCCTAAACTGACCCTATAAGACTGCCCTTCCCGCGCTGCCCGGGGTCCTTTGTCCAGAGAAGAGGCCACTGCGTGTTGGCGCTCTAAGACATGGACCCTAACTCGAGTTAGTTAGTAATAAACTCCTCTTGCTAATTGCAGCCTCAGTGACTTTGTCTTTCTGTTTGGTGGTACTGCGTCTCCCGATCTAACAACATCTTGTATGTTCTCTCCTTTTTGCACTTGCTGCAAGAAATAAGCCATTTTCTTCAACATACTGTTTGGTTTCTTGATAGGTAACATCTCTCTGTACTTCCAAATCTGCTTTATTTCCTATGAGAATTATTACAGTATTTGGATTGGTGAGATTCTGCTCTATCCCACATCTGCAGTTTGATTTTTTTGGCCACTAACTTTAATTACTGTGGTACCCAATTCAACACCAATTGTGTGAGGACAATCAACCATAATTTTTTTTCCTATAAATTGATGAAGCAAGCAAGATTTTTCTACTGCCATGTCCCCAATAATAATATTCTATATAAAGATGTAAGAGTAGGGCCGGGCGCGGTGGCTCACGCCTGTAATCCTAGCACTCTGGGTGGCCGAGGCGGGTGGATTGCTCAAGGTCAGGAGTTCAAAACCAGCCTGAGCAAGAGCGAGACCCCATCTCTACTATAAATAGAAATTAATTGGCCAACTAAAAAAATATATACAAAAAAATTAGCCGGGCATGGTGGCGCACGCCTGTAGTCCCAGCTACTTGGGAGGCTAAGGCAGAAGGATCATTTGAGTCCAGGAGTGTGAGGTTGCTGTGAGCTAGGCTGACGCCACGGCACTCACTCTAGCCCAGGCAACAGAGTGAGACTCTGTCTCAAAACAAAAAAAAAAAGATGTAAGAGTAGTTCTATGGTACAGTTGCCTTGGTGGCACTGTGGGGTTGCTGGTGGCTGGGTGGAAAGTGGGCTCAGGACAAGGAAGAGGAGTGTGGAAGCCACTGGGGAAGAGGGGAGGGCAGCTGGCAGGTAGGGGCTGGCCAAAAGATGCAGCAGGGCAGGAGGTAGTAGTGGTGAGAACAGAGACTGCTCCTGCGGCTCCCTCAGGATCTTCCACAGGCTAGTGCCGACCTCTAGATTTCCAACTGTATTTAAAGGGAGATAGTTTCTACAATTCTGCTTTTTCCACATTTTGTCATTTTCACAATAATGAATTCATAAAATTTACCATCACATTTGTACTGTCTACACATTACGAGTTTCAAGTTCATTACATTTAGATGACTTCCTGCCTTCACAAATGATTTTCACACATTTTTGTCCCTTTGTCAGTGGTTTCATTCTCATATAAACAGAATTTAGCAAGTTATAAACGTTTTAGTGCAAACATCTACATTTTTTGCATGGATTGAAACATTTGCCCCAATTTTATGTTATATTGTGAACTACATGATCACCACAAAAACGAAAACAGTTGCTTTCTTTAGGGAAACCAGGTGGATGGAGGATCAGGGTGAACAATGAAATCCCCAAGTATAGCACATTGTTTTGTCAATGTCCCATAAAGCTAAGTAGGACTGGGCTTTCTGGTGGGACCAGAGTTAACAGACTATTCTTAGTTTCTGTGGTAAATTGCAGGCAGTCCTGACATACTCAGGAAATTTAACTGCTTCAGATTAACTCTGTTTGGAGTTGGCATACTGAAATATTCATACTTGCATGTCCAGTTGACATCTGCATCTGGGCAGCACAACTTCTGTTTCCCGTATTTCCCAGACCTCCCCATCTTTCTAATTGCCTCTTCCAGCTTGGGTAGGCCCAGGGAGTGCCTATGCCTGCCCATCAGCTCCCAGCATGAGGCATCATGCTGTCTGCTCCTTTCCTGTGTTCCTACTTTTTGAGCTCCTGAGAATTTGCTCACTTTGATAAGTTTTTCAAATATAATGGATTTTCCTTCTGTTCATATTTTTCATTTTATAACTCTACCCCCTTTTCCAGCACTATTTTTATCTTCCATAGCACTTCTACACATTTTCTAGGAGGCAGGTAAAATTATACAAGCCACAGCCAGAAGGCAAAAACCTTACCAAACTCAAATTCTTTTCTTCCCAGGACTTATAACCTTGGAGAAGCTCTGGGCATATTGCCAGCCTCTCCCTGTCTTATCTCAGTCCAATGAGATCATATACCAAATAAAATATTATCTAAAGTAGATACTTTATATGTGGAGTTCTATGTCTAGATTATATCTAAAGCCAGTTATCTGCTGTGACCCTAGAGAATGCCTTGAACCCATTTTGTTCCAGTACACTTTGAAACTTTGGATCACTGTGGAAGTGACAAAACTTTATAGTTAACTAAACATACAATCAGTGACGATATTCATATTCAGGACACTGTGCCTACCCAGGTAATATGCATCCATAAATTGACCTCTGAAATGAAACTTTCAAAAGCAAATTATTTACCAGTAAATTTTTTGCCAGTTCTTTTACTGATAAATGTTTTATGGCTCAATTGAGTATTTTTTTAGTTTCTCTTAAAAGGGAATCTACTGACATAGACAATCATTTCACGTTCTATTTTGAATACCATTTGTTTCTTTGAAAAGCACAAGCTCCAAAGGTACAGCTTTTCAAGCTTTATCTGTAAGAGCAAGACTGGTTAAAGCAGATTAAAAGAATTACAGATTAAAAGCCATTCTAACACTTACTTTTCTTATCGGTAATCTGTCACCCTCTGTTTACTATAGAGAGCAAAGCCAGTAAGAATTAAAGGATTTCCCAGCTTCAACCCCTACCTCATCTAAAATCTCTTCAATGTACCGAGAGTTACTATGAGCCATCTTGTCTCAGTGTCACTTAGATGAGCAGGCTACCACACAGTTCGAATGCAGTTCCAAAAATTCAAATGTTCAAAAGTGAAAAGTAAATCATCCTCTCACCCCCACCCCTTGTAGATCTGTTTCTGGATTCTCTCTTTCTGGTCCTTATTTTTTACATTTAGAGCTAAAATCCACCTAGAATTGATTTTTTATTTATGGTATGAGATGAGAGCTAACTCTCTTCCTTCAGCCTTTCATAAAAAATCCCATTAGCTGCTGGCGTGGTGGCTCACACCTGTAATCCTAGCACTCTGGGAGGCCAAGGCCCAGGCAGAGGATTGCTTGAGCTCAGGAGTTCAAGACCAGCCTGAGCAACAATGAGACCATCTCTACTAAAAATAGAAAAAATTAGCCAGACATTGTGATGCAAGCTTGTAGTCCCAGCTACTCTAGAGGCTGAGGCAAGAGGATCACTTGAGCCTAAGAGTTTGAGGTTGCAGAGCTATGATGATGCCATTGCACTCTACCCAGTATGACTGAGTGAGACTCTGTCTCAACAGAAAAAAAAATTCTATTAGCTCAGCACCAGAAATGCCACCTTTGTCATAAATCTGTTGTCTACATATGGACTCTCTGTTCTGTTGGTTTATTTGTCAATATTCTCACCAGTATCACACTGTCTCAATTGCTGTATATTTATATATACAGCAAACCTTGTTTTCAAGGTTCATCCACGTTGTAGAATGTATCAGTACTTCATTCTTTTTCAAGGCTTATTAATTGTATTATATGTATATGTCACAATTTATCTGTTCATCCATTGATGGACATTTGTGTTATTTCCACATTTTAAGTGTTGTGAATAGTGCTGTTATGAACATGAATGTACAGTATATGTCTGAGTACCTGTTTTCAATTATTTGGAGTATATTCCTAGATTTGGAATTGGTAGGTCATATGGAAATTCTATGTTTAACTTTTTGAGAAGTTGTCACACTGTTTTCCACAGCAGTCACACTATTTTACATTTCTATAAGCAATGTATAGGATTATCCTATCTCTCCATATCCTCATCAGCACTTATTATTTTCTTTTTAAAAAAATTATAGCTATTCTAGTGGGTATGAGATGACATCTCATTATGGTTTTGATTTGCATTTCCCAGATGACTAATGATATTGATTACCTTTTCATGCATTTGTTGGCCATTTGTATATCTTCTTTGAGAAATGTCTTTTCAAGTCCTTTGCCCATTTTTAAATTGGATTGTTTGTCTTTTTTGTTGTTGAGTGGTAAGAGTTCTTTTTCTAGATGTTAGACCCTTATCAGATACATGATTTGCAAATATTTTCTCCCATGTTGTAGGTTGTCTTTTTACTTTCTTGATAATGTTCTTTGATGCACAAAAGTTTTTAATTTCAATAAAGTCCAATTTATTTTTTCTTTTGTTTTTCATACTTTTGGTGTCATATCCAATAATCCATTGCCAAATCCAAGGTAATAAAGATGTCTTCCATATTTTCTTCCAAGAATTTTATGATTTTAGATCTTATATTTAGATTGTTATCTTAGTCTGTTCAGGTTGCTATAACAGAATGTCATAGACTGGGTGGCTTATAAATAACAGAAATTTATTTCTCATAATCCTGGAGGCTAGGAAGTCCAACATCAAGGTCCAGTAGATGTCTGGTGAGGGCTTCCTGGTTCACAGATGTTGTCTTCTTGCTTGTCCTCACATGGTGGAAGAGGCAAGGGAGCTCTCTGTAGACTCTTTTAAGAAGGGCACTAATCTCACTTGTGAGGGCTCTGTCGTCATAGCCTAATCACCTACCAAAAGCCCCTCCTCCTAATACTCTTACATTGAGAGTTAAGATTTCAGCATATCAATTTTGGGGTGACACATTCAGTCCATAGCAGTTGTTGATCCATTTGAGTTAATTTTTGTATATGGTGTCAAATTGAGATTCAATTTCATTCTTTTGCATATGGATATCCGGTTGTTCCACACTTTTTGTTGAAGAGACTATTCTTTCCCCCATAGAATGGTCTTGGCACTCATGTCAAAAATCAATTTGCCATAGATGAATGAGTTTACTTTTGAACTATCAATTCTATTTCATTTGTCTATGTCTATTCTTATGCCAGTATCAGACTCTTTTTGATTATTTTACCTTTGTAGTAAATTTTGAAATTAGGAATTGTGAGTCTTCCAACCTTTTCTTCTTTTTTTTATCATTGTTTTGCCCCTTGCAGTACCATATGAATTTGAGGATCAGCTTTTCCATTTCTGCAAAAAAGGTCATTGGTATTTTGATAGGGATTGCATCAAATCTATAGATTGCTTGGGTAGTATTGCCATCTTAACAACATGAAGTCCATTAACATACATGTCTTTATGTCTTCTTTAATTTCTTTCAGCAATGTTTTATACTTTTCAGTGTATAAGCTTTACTTCTGTGGTTAAACTTATTCCTAGGTATTTTATTCTTTTGGATGTTGTTGTAAATGGAATTGTTTTCTTAATTTTCTTTTCAGATTGCTCGTTGCTGTTGTATAGAAACACTACTGATTTTCCTGTATTGATCTTGTATCCTGCAAATTTGAATTTATTTATTAGCTCTTGTAGTTTTGTTGTTGTTGTTGGTGGTGGTGGTGGTGGTATTTGTGTGTGTGTTTGTATTCTTTGGTACCTTCTATATATAGGATCATGTCAACTTCTTTTCTAATTGAGATGCCTTTTTTCTTTTCATACCTAATTACTCTGACTAGAACTTCTAGTCCTATGTTAAACAGCTGCCGTGAAGCAAGCATCATTTTCTTGTTTTTAATCCTGAGGGGAAAGCATAAGCATTTCATTGTATATGATGTTAACTGTGGACTTGTGTGTGTGTGTGGATGTGTGTGCGCGCACATGCGCGTACCCTTTATCATGTTGAGGGTGTTCCCTTTTATTCCTAATTTCCTGAGTGGTTTTTTTTCCATCACAAAACGGTGTTGGATTTTGTCAGATGCTTTTTCTTTATCAATTAAAATGATCAGGTGGGGTTTTTTGCTTCATTCCCTTAGTGAGGTATACTACATTGATTAACTTAATTACGTTGAACTGCTCTCGTGTATATATTTGCAGATATTTTCTCCCAATCCATGGCTTGCCTGTATTTATTTTTAATGGTGCCTTTTGATGAGCAAAAGTTTTTAGTTTTGATGACGTTTTTCATTTTTTTCTTATGTGGTTATGGCTTTCTGTATCTTATCTAATGACCCTTTACCTATCTCCAAGTCATGAATGTATTCTCTTTTATGTTCCCTCTAAAAGCTTTACAGTTTTAGCTTTTATGTTTAGGTCCATAATCTATCACAAATTAAATTTTGTATAGTGTGAGGAAATTATAAAGTTAAAGAAGAGGCAAAAATAAACTCTTTTGCTTAGAGATGCATACACAGTAAATTTATAAAGAAAAGCAGGGTAATTACTATAATAAAAGTCAGATAATGATAATATTATGAATTATGACCAGAAAGTCATATACATGTGGTTTCTAGGGTATGTTAATATTCTATCTCTTGACATGGGGAATGAGTTATATTGTAATTTGTTTTGTCACAGGCCAAGGTTCATTTTTCATGACTGTCCTGTCCTAGCACTATTTGTCTTTCCATTCATTGGGAAGGTTTTTTTTTTCTTTTATGTTCCTAGAATTTAGGATAGGGAAGTTTTTTTTTTTTTTAATTTCAAAATATTAAGGGGGTACAACCATGTTTGGTTACATGGATTGCTTTTGTAATGCTTGAGTCACGGCTATAAGTATGTCCACCACGCAAATAGTGTTCACTGTACCTGTTAGGTAGGTTTTTGCCCCTCCCTTCCTCTTTCCCCCCAAGTTTTTAATTGCAGATTAAATCAATATGTTTAAGAGTTATTGAATTAATCTGGTTTTCTCTTTCTCGCGTCAATCTTAGAGAATAAGGTCTTGCTAGAAATCTGTCCTTTTCATCTAAATTTTCAAAGTTACAATCATAAAGTTATTTATAATATCCTTTTATGATCTTACACTGTCTGAACGATTTGTAATAATGGTTAGCAAATATGAAGCACCTGAAAGTTCACCTTATAGGTGGTCCAGGCTGTGATAATGGGGGCTATTTTCTCCTCTTTACCTGATGAGTCTCACCAGAGTTTATTATTTTCATTATTTTTTTTCAAAGAACTATATCCTTTGAATGTGTTGATTTTCTCCATTGTGTGTATGTTTTTGTTGCATGGAAATCTTTTTTATTTTTGCCTTTTTTCACTATCTTTGGGTTACATTTCTCCACTTTTTCTAATTTCATAGATAGATATATAGATTAGTTTTTCTGTCTTCCTTCTTTCCTAATATATGTGTTTTATATCCTATAAGTTTTCCTTTCAGCCTGGCTTTTGCTGCATCTCACAAGTTGTAACAGGTTGTGTTTTCAATATTAATCAGTATACAATGTTTTCTAATATCCTTAATGATTTTTTTCTCTGAACAAAGATATATTTATAAATGTATTTCCCTTTTTAAAAATATTGCTTAGTGGGTACAAAGAAATATATTTCTTAATTTACAAACATGTTAATTTTCTGCTTATAATTTTACTATTTATTTCTAGTTTAATTCCTTTGTTGAAACTTGCTTTGTGGTTCAGCATTTGGTCAAATCTACTTAATTTTCCATGTGTACCTGAAAAGTTATACTTTTCCCCCAAGTTTCCCTATTTATTCCTGATCCTCTCTTATGGCTTGACTGTTGGCAAATAACCACATAACCCATTCTCAGGTCAAGAAATAGAACATTATCAGCACCCTAGAAACCACATATGTATGCCTTTCTGATCACAATTCTATCCTTCCTCCAAGATGTAGTCATTATCTTGAATTCTATTATATTAATAGTAATTTCCTGCTTTTCTTTATAAATTTACTATCTTTGCATGCATCTCTAAACAAGATAGTTTATTTTAGCCCCCTTTTGAACTTTATGTAAGTGTAATTGTATGTATTGTTTTGTGTACTGCCTTTTTACTCAACATTAGGTATATAAGATTCATTTGTGTTGTTATAGCTCTAGCTTGTTTCTTTTCATTGAATTTTAGTTGATTTGTATTATGGTATAGTATTCAACTGTAACAAATTTATTTATCTATTCTACTGGTAGTGGATATTTTGCCTGTTTCCACTTGGGCCAATTAACAATACTCCATGAGCATTCTTGAATATACGTCTAGATGCACATATGGACTTACCTCAGAGATATTGCAGGTTCAGTTCCAGACCACTGCAATAAAACAAATGTTATACGAAAGTGCATCACACAAATTTTGGTTTCTCAGTGCATATAAAAGTTGTGTTGACACTACACTGTAGTCTATTAAATATGCAATGGCATTATGTCTAAAAAAATGCACATTCCTTCATTAAAAAACAATTACTAAATAATGCTAACAATCATCTGAGCCTTCAGCAAATTATAATCTTTTTTGCTAGTGGGGGGTCTTGCCTCAATGTTGGTGGCTGCTAACTGATCAGGGTGCTGGTTGCTGAAGGCTGGGGTGCCTGTGACAATTTCTTAAAATAAGACAACAATGAAGTTTGCCCCAACAATTGACTCTTCCTTTTGCGAAAGATTTCTCTGTAGCATGCAATGCTGTTTGATAGTATTTACTCACAGTAAAACTTCTTTCAAAATTGGAGTTAATCCTCTCAAACCTTGTCACTGCTTTATCAACTAAATTTATGTAATATTCTAAATCTTTTATTGTCATTTCAACAATGTTCACAGCATCTCTACCAGGAGTAGATTCCATCTCAAGAAACTACTTTCTTTGCTCATCTATAAAAACAACTCCTTTTTATTGCAGTGTTTCAGTCACCCCTTCAAGCTCCACTTCCAATTCTAGTTCTCTTGCTATTTCCACCACATTTGCAATTACTTCCTCCACTGAAGTCTTGAACCCTCAAAGTCATCCATGAGGGCAATAATCAACTTCTTCCAGACTCCTATTAATGTTGATATTTTGACCTCCTCCCATGAATCATGAATGTTCTTAATGCACCTAGAATGGTGAGCCCTTTCAAGACGATGCTCAATTGCCTTTGCCCAGATCCGCCAGAGGAATCACTATCTATGGCAGCAATAGCTGTACAAAATGCACTTCTTAAATAATAAGACTTGAAAGTTGAAATAATTCCTTGATCCATGGGCTGGAGAATGGCTGTCATATTAGCAGCCATGAAAACAACATTAACCTCCTTGTATATCTCCCTCAGAGAAAAGAAAGATGTGGTTGTCATAGGGGCCAGACCTGAAGGCCATGTTAAGATGATGGATGAAGACCAGGCACTGTAGAGAGAGGTAGAACCAGTATTAACTTCTGGCTGATGTATGTGCCTCCACCAAACAAAAACTGCACAGAAATAAAATGGGCAGGGAGAAAAGGATCAACAGCAAAGGTGGAATCTGCAACCATGGAAAACTCCAGGAGAGAGGTCATGTCCAGGATGACAAGTAAGGACAGGGTACTTTCTGAGCTGTGGCAACCAATAATTGATCTTAACTATTGTGAATAGTACTGCAGTGAACATGGGAGTGCAGACATCTCCTCAAGCTCCTCAATTCATTTCCTTGTCATATATACCCATGGTATATACCTCAAGAGATCCTCCTGCCTCGGCCTCCCAGAGTGCTAGGATTACAGGCAGGAGCCACTGCGCCCAGCCAGTTTGTGAATATTTTCTCCCATTCTGTAGGTTATCTATTCTGTTGATTATTTCCTTTGCTGTGTAGAAATTTTTTAGTTTAATTAAGTCCCTCTGATATATTTGTGTTGTTGCCATATTTACTTTGGGGGTCTTAATTCATAAATTTGTTATCTAGGCCAATGTCCAGAGGAATTTTCCTATGTTTTCTTCTAGAATTTTTATCGTTTCAGGTCTTACATTTAAGTCTTTAATCTGTCTTGAGTTAGTTTTTGCATGTGGTGACTTACTGGATAGGGATCCAGTTTCATTCTTCTGCATTTGGCTCTCCAGTTTTCCCTGCACCATTCATTAAATAGGGTGTCCTTTCCCCAGTGTATGCTTTTGACTGCTTTGTCAAAAATCAGTTGTTTGTAGTTATATTATTTTACTTCTGGTTTCTTTATTCTGTTCCATTGATCTATCTGTCTATCTTTATACCAATACCATGCTCTTTTGCTTATTATAGCCTTGTAGTATAATTTGAAGTCAGGTAATACGATGCCTCCACATTTGTTCTTTTTGCTTAGGATTGCTTTGGCTATTCAGGCTCTTTTTTCATATGAGGTTTGGGATTGTTTTGTCTAGGTCTGGGAAAAATGGTGTTGGTATTTTGATGGGAATTGCATTGAATCTGTAAATCACTGTGGGCAGTATGGACATTTTAACAATGCTGGTTCTTCCAGTCCTTGAGCATGGGATGTTTTTCCATTTGTTTGTGTCATCTATGATTTTTTCATCAGTGTTTTATAGTTCACTTTGTAGAAATCTTTCACCTCTTTGGCTAACTATATTCCTAGGTATTTTATTTTCTTTGCAGCTATGATAAATGGTACTGAGTTCTTGATTTGACTCTCAGCCTATTATTAGTGTATAGAAATGTTACTGATTTGTGTACATTAATTTTGTTACCTGAGACTTTACTGAATTTATTTATCAATTCTAGGAGTATTTTGTGGGAGTCTTTAGGATTTTCTAGATATAAGATCATTTTGTCAGCAAATAGAGATAGTTTGACTTTCTCTTTTCTGATTTGGATGCCTTTTATTTCTTTCTCATGCCTGATTGCTCTGGCTAGGACTTCTGATGCTGTGTTGAATGGAAGTGGTGATAGTGGGCATTCTTGTTTTGTTCCAGTTCTTAGGAGAAATGCTTTCAACTTTTCCCCATTCAATATGATGTTGGCTATGGGTTTGTCATGTATGGCTTCTATTATAATATTTTGAGGTATGTTCCTTTGATGCCTGTTTGTTGACCATTTTTATCATAAACTGGTGCTGGATTTTATCAGATGGTTTCTGTGTATCTATTGAGATGATCATATGGTTTTTGTTTCTAATTCTGTTTATGCGGTGAATCACATTTATTGATTTGCTTGTGCTGAACCATCCTGGCATCCCTGGAATGAAACCCACTTGATCATAGTGAATTATCTTTTTGATGTGCTGTTGGATTTTGTTTGCTAGTATTTTGTTGAGGATTTTTGCATCTATGTTCATGAGGGGATATTAGTCTGAAAGGGTTTTTGTTGTGTCATTTCCTGGTTTTGGTATCAGGGTGATATTGGCTTCATAGAATCAATTATGAAGGATTCCCTCCTTCTTGATGTTATGAAACAGTTTCACTAAGATAGGTACCAGTTCTCTGTAGGTCTAATAGAATTTGGCTGTGAATTTGTCTGGTCCTGTTTTTTTTTTTGTTTGTTTGTTTTTGTTTTTGTTTTTGGGGGGTTTTTTTTGTTGTTGTTTGTTTTGTTTTGGGGGAGTTTTTTATTTCTGTTTCAATCTCGCTACTCATTATTAGTCTGTTCAGGATGTGAATTTTTCCTGGTTCAAGCTTGGGAGGTTCTATGTTTCCAAAAATGTATCCATTTCTCTAGATTTTCTAGTTTGTGTGTGTAAAGGTTTACATAGTAGTCTTAGATTACTTAGTATTTCTGTGGATTCTGTTGTAATGTCTCCTTTTTCATTTTTGATTGAGCTTATTTGAATCGGTTGTCTTCTATTCTTGGTTAATTTCACTAATGATCTATCAATTTTGTCTTTTGATCCTTTGTATTATTTTATTGGTTTCAATTTTTTTAGTTCTGTTCCGACCTTTGTTATTTCTCTTCTTCTGCTAGCTTTGGGTTTGGCTTGTTCTTCTTTTTCTAGTTTTTTGAGGTGTGACATTAAGTTGTGAATTTGTGATCTTTCTGATATAGGCATTTAGTGTTATGAACTTCCCTCTTAGCACTGTTTTGTTGTATCCCAGCGATTTTGAAAGCATGTGTTACATTTGTCATTCAATTTGAAAAATTTGTTTATTTCTGTCTTGATTTTATCATTGACCCAAGGATCATTCAGCAGCAGATTAATTTCCATGTGTTTGTGTAGTTTTGAAAGTTCCTCTTGGAATTGATTTCTAGTTTTATTCCACTGTGGTCTAAGAAGGTACATAGTATTATTTTGATTTTTAAAAATTTGTTGAGACTTGTTTTGTGGCCTCATATATGATGTATCTTGGGAAATATTCATGTAATGATAAGAATGTATATTCTGCATTTTTGTGGTAGAATGTTCTATAAATGTCTATTAGGTCCATTTATTCTAGAGTTCCATTTAAGTGCATGTTTATTTGTTGTTTTTCTGCCTTGATGATCTGTCTAGTTCTGTCAGTGGAATGTTAAAGTCCTAAGTTATTATGATGTTGCTGTTTATTTCTTTCCTTAAGTCTAGTAGTATTTGTTTTATGAATCTGGGAGCTCCTGTTTTAGGTCCATACATTTTTAGGATTGTTACATCTTTTTGTTGAATTGATCCCTTTATCATTATATAATGACCATCTTTGTTTTTTTTTTTTACTGTTGTTGATTTAAAGTCTATTTTATCTGATATAAGAATAGTTACTCTCGCTCACTTTTGATTTCCATAGGTGTAGAATATTTTTTTCCACCCCTTTACCTTGAGTCTGTGAGAATCTTCACTAGTTAAAAAATGGATTTCTTGGAGACAGCATATATTTAGAATGTGTTTTTTTATATATTCCATCAATCTAAATCTTTTAAGTGGGGCATTTAGACTGTTTATATTCAATGTTAATAATATGTGAGATATTATACTAGTCATCATGTTGATTGCTACCTAGTTGCTTTGTTTTCTCTCTTGGGTTACTGTTTTGCAAAAGCTGTGAGTGGTTACTTCCAGTTGTTTTCACACTGGTGGATACTGATTGTTCTGTTTTATGTATAGAGCAGTTTTAAAGATTTCTTGTAGGACAGGTCTAGTGGTGACAAATTCCCTTAGTGTTTGCTTATCTGGAAAAGACTTTAGTTTCTCCTTCATTTTTGAAGCTTAGTTTTGCAGGTTACAAAATTCTTGGCTGACAGTTATTCTGTTTAAGGAAACTAAAGACAGGACCCCAATCCCTGGCCTGAGAAATCTGCTGTTAGTTTGATGCATTTTCCTTTGTAAGTTACTTGATGCTTTCATCTCTCAGCTTATATGATTTTTCTTCTTCGTTTTGGCCAGTCTGATGACTATGAGCCTTGGAGATATCCTGTTTGCAATGAATATTCCAAGAGTTCAATGACTTTCTTATAATTGGATGTCTAAATCTCTAGCAAGACTGGGGAAATTTTCTTCCATTATTCACTCAATGGTTTTCCATGCTTTTTTGCTTTTTCTTCTCCTCCCTCAGAGATATCTATAATTCTTATGTTCAGTCATCTTACATAGTCCCATAATTCTTAAAAACCTTGTTCATTCTTTTTGACTCTTTTTTCTTCATTTTTGACTGAGTGGGTTAATTCAAAAGCCTCATCTTCAAGCTCTGAAATTTTTTCTTGTGCTTGGTCTGACTGTTGTTAAAGCTTTCCACTGTATTTTATACTTCCCTAAATGATTCTTTCATTTCCACAAGTTCTGGTTTTTTTTTTTTAAATTATCTATCTCTTTAGTCAATTTTTCATTCATGTTCTGAATTTTTGTTTGTTTGTTTCTTTGTGTTGATTTTCAACTTTCTCATTGGTTCAGTTGAGCTTGCTTGTGATCCATATTTTGAATTCCACATCTGACATTTCACAAATTTCCTTTTGGTTGGAGTCCATTGCTGGAGAGCAAGTTTGATCCTTTCGGGGGTGTCAAAACAGTCTGTTTTTTCATATTGCCAGGGTTCTTATGCTGATTCCTTCTCGTCTGGAACCTCTTCCCTCGGCTTAAAATACAGAGCTTTATGGCTCACCTGTTCTCCTCTCTGGGAACTCTGCTGCCATGTAGAGAAGAAGAGGTGCATTGCCTTTCAGCTTGTGTGGGTTAAATACTCACTATGGCGTTGCTGGCAATTTGGATCATACGTACTTCAGACCCTTGAGAGAGTATTCAGGTGCCAGTGGTGGTGGACTACATTAGGTAATCCCCAGTTTCCAGGTCCCTGGATGGCATGCTTGAGTCCTGGGGGGGGGACCAGACCAAGACTGGGAGGGCAAACTTGCCCTCAGGCCTCCCTGAGTTCAGGTGCTGGCTGTGATAGTGAGCTGCAGGGTGATCTCTTGCTCCTGAAGAATGCTCAGGCAGGAGAAGGGTAGATGCACTTTGAGCCTGGGGTGGGAGGGGCAGGCAGCTGTGGGTTGTACAAGCCAGTCTATCCACCAGGGGCAAAAAGGTGCCCAGGTTCCCAGCTCTCATCCTGATCCAGCTGAAGCAGAGGTGGTAAAGGCAGCTCAACCTGTTGTGTGCAGGGCTACCAGACGGGCTGTGGGATGTGGCTGAAATGTCCCATGGGGGAAGGGTGTGGTTGTGCCAGGGACTTGCCTCTAGGGAGAATAGGTTCCTCTATGAAGAGATAAGCAGCTTGAATAGAGGACTGTGAGCCCCTCCCTCACTGAGGGGAGAGGGTGTCTTTTGTCCTTGCAACACACAAAAGTACTTGTAGCAGCTTTGTGGAGGGAAAGGAGTGAGCCCCAAGCTCCGTGGAATCTTGGGTGGAATTGGTGTTGTTAGATGCGGGGCAGCTGCTCACAAGTGCCTTCGCTTACTTGTCCCCTGTGGAACCCTCACCTGTCTGAAATGGAAACAGCTGCAGATGCCTCAGTAACAGTGGAAGGAGTAGGGTAGGTGGAGAGGCCAAATGGTAGGTTGCTGGTGCCCTGGTCCTGTTTGTGCTAAGGGGCCCTCTGGCATGCTACACTCTCCTTTCAGCTAGAAGCTGCCCACCTTGAATGCCCAAGCTTCAGGAGACCCACAGTTCCCCCAAGACCCACTTGTCCCCCAAGGCTGTTGTGGTCCCAGTAGGTGCTGAGGGGCATTGGCCGTGGCTTCCATGGTATAGAGACGCAGGCGCTGAGATTGCCGAGTCAAGACAGCTGCAAATACACTGCCTGTCCATGAAGGAAGGGAAATGAGCGGCACCCTCCAGGTACAGTGAGCAGAGTGTTATTGGGAGTGTACACCCCCTGCAAGCCTAGAACTGGCTGTCCTGCAGCTCATTTGCACCAAAAGCTCATGATTGGGAGCAGAGGCAGCTATGTCCACAGTATTGTGTGGTTGGGAGAGGGGCAGTCCCTAACTCCACGTCCCTTGCTGGGCTGCCCAGCCTTAAATTCCCAGAATGGTGGCTTGGGCTTTTGACCCAAGAGGGTGAGGCCTCTTCCAGGCAGGCAGCAAGGGCAAGAGGCTGGGTAGAGTGCTGTCTGCTCCCATCTTGGTATCTCTGCAACTTGTGGCAGGGTGGTGGGAATTGTCTCTGGAGTAGGTAGGAGAGCTTGGGCTCCTGTATCCCTTCTCAGTAGGGCAGAACTGAACCTCAGCCTGAGGGCAGAGCACTTCCCAGCTTTAGACTCCCAAACTAACACCTTGAGCCTATGACCAGAGAGGGTGGGGCCCCTCCCAGGCAAACCGTGTATGCAAGATGCAAGGGGGTGTGCCTTTTGCTCACAACTCTGTTCCGCTGCAGCCTGTAGCAGGGCCAGGTAGTTGTCCTAGGTGTGTGTAGGAGAGCTCGGGCTCTTCTGTCCCTCCTCAGCTGGGTGGGGCTGTGTTAGTCTGAATTAGCCTGAGGGCAGGGCACTGCTAAGCTTCAAACTCCCAAAATGTTGCCCTAGGCCTGTGACCCTACAGGATGGGGCCCTTCTCAGGCAGGCTGCACTGGCAGGAAACTGTGGGGAGTGCAGTTTGCTCAAGGCCCAGTCCTATAGCAGCTGGCAGCAGGATGCTGGGACTGTCCTAGAAGCATGCTGGAAAGCCTGGTTTCTCTGCCCCTCCCTAGCCAGATGGGGGCTGCAGCCATCTCAAGCCCAAACCCAGCCGAAGGGCAGTGCTAGTGCTAAACTCTCAAAATGGTGCCTTGGACCTGGGACCCAAAAGGCTAAGTCCCTACCCAGGCAGTCAGCATGGACAAGAAACAATGGAAAATGCCTTCCACCCATGTCTTAGTCTCAAAAGCAGCCCATAGGAGGGAGGGTAGAGACCTTCCGCGGGCTGTGTGAGAGTGCCTGGACTGCTGTATCCTTCCTTGGAGCCGCACAGTGCCTGCAGGCACACCCACAGCTCCTTGGTGTCTAGGCTGTCAGAATGGCACCTGGTTCAAGCTGCTCTAGGTTGGGATGCCTGTGGGATTCTGCATGAGTTCCCTTTCTAGAACAATGTCTCTATGCAGTCCCCAAGCAGTTCCTTATGTTAAGCCCGAGACCTGCGTGGGTTCAGGGAGTCTCTTGTAGCCAAGATTGTAAAAGCTCATCTTGGCAAGTGGAGGCTTAGGGGCTCCTCTCTTACTGTTTCAGCTAATCCGGGAGATTCCCTCAGCTGTTTGCCAGGAACTCTCTTCTTACCCACTTTTGGTGCTTTCCATTGCTCCCCTGGTGAATCCTGACCTTCCCTCCTAGATGATCTGTTAGATATGTGAGAATCTGCATACTATTCTGGTTCCTTTCCATGGAAGAAGCACTTACTACCTCTGTCTAGTAGGCCATCTTGATCCTCTCTTAAGACTACTGAAACTTTCTTCATATAAGTGAAAAGGGTGTTTTGTTTTTTTATCATTTGTGTTCATAGGAGTAACACTTTTAAGAACTTTTCCTTTGCATTCACAACTTAACCAACTGTTTGGCACAAAAGGCCTAGCTTTTGGCCTAGAGGCCTAGCTTTCAGCCTATCTTGGCTTTCAACACACCTTCCTCACTAAGCTTAATCATTTCTATCTTTTGATTTAAAGTGAGAGATATGTATACTCTTGTTTCTCTTCAGATTGTATAAATCTTTCACCTTTTTCTGAAGCAAGAGATGTGTGACTCTTCCTTTCACTTGAACACTTAGAGGCCACTGTAGGGTTATTAATTGGCCTAATGTCAATATTGTTGTCTCTCAGGGAATAGGGAGGCCCAAGGAGTGGGGGAGAGAGATGGGGAACAGCCAGTTGGTGGATCAGTCAGAACACACACAGCATTTATTGATTAAGTTTGCCATCTTACTGGATGTGGTTTGTGGCACCCCGACATAATTATAATAGTAATGTCAAAGATCACTGATCACAGATCACCATAACAGATACAGTGATAATGAAAAAGTTTGAAATATCGCAAGAATTACCAACAGGTGACAGAGACACAAAGTGAGCACGTGCTTTTGGAAAAATGGCACCAATAGACCTGCTCAGACACAGGATTACCACACACCTTCAATTTGTAAAAACCACTATCTGTGAAGCATAGTAATGCAAAGTATAATAAAACGAGGTATGCCTGGACACATGTTTCTTTAAGATCTCTATATCTTGGAATAAAATTGTTGAGTCAGGAGGTGTACATACGTTCAACTTTATTAGATAGCACACTATTTTTCAAAAAGATTATACAAATTCGTAATTCTACCAGCAGTGTTTGAGAGTTGCCGTTGCTCTGTTTTCTCAACTGTCAGACTTTTAATTTTTTTTCCAAACTGATAGGTGTGTATTTCATTTTGGTTTTAATTTGCACTTCTCTGTTACTAAAGGTAGAGCTCCTCCCTGTTTATAGTCACTTGGATATCACCTTTTGTAAAATACCTACTAAAGTCTCTTACCCACTTTTATATTTGGCTGTTATTTGTTTCATCAGTTTCATAGTAATGCTTACTAAGCTTTCCTGATTACATGTATCGCAAATATGTTCTCCCACCTTTTTCTCTTTGTTTTGCTATAATAATACCTAATAATAATTGGAGTCTTTTGAGGAACAGAAGTTCTTAATCATAATGTGGTTGAATTTATCAGTCTTTTATTTTATGGTTGCTATAGTTTGCATATTCTTTTATAAATTCTTTACCATTTGGGGGCCATGAAGATACTCTCCTATATTCTTTTTAAGAACATTATAGTTTTGCCTTTCTTAGCTAGGTCTTTAATATACCTGGAACTGATTTGTGTGGTTTTTTTATTTCTTAAACATTTTATTTATAGCTTTTCTATGTTTTTATATTTTGCTTACTGTTTATGCAGTTTCTCACTAGAGGTAGCTTGCCTTGCCTTCTCATGAGCTTGATGATCTTGATAATAAGCTCCATCTAAATCTGTGAGGGTCTTATAGCCCCAAACTGGGACAGTCTCTTCCAGAAGGACCTTATTTCTGCTTCTGCTTGTAGCCCAAGATGCCATCATTCCAGGACCACTTCAGTGTCTTGGTTAAGTTCATCCTTTCCAACCTTGTGTTGGCCAAAACTTCAGTATCCTGATAGCAATGCTACTACTATCAGCATTTTGCTCAGGACAACTCTGGTTTTGTTTTCTTTTTGGAGGGGAAGGGTCTTTAGAGATCTTCTCTTCCTCTTAAGAGACCAAGAATGCCTAAGAGAAATGAGTCCTATCCGGCCAGGGGCGGTGGCTTACGCCTGTAATCCTAGCACTCTGGGAGGCTGAGGCGGGTGGATCACTCAAGGTCAGGAGTTTGAAACCAGCCTGACCAAGAGCGAGACCCCGTCTCTACTAAAAATAGAAACAAATTAATTGGCCAACTAAAAATATATAGAAAAAATTAGCCGGGCATGGTGGTACATGCCTGTAGTCCCAGCTACCTGGGAGGCTGAGGCAGAAGGATCGCTTAAGCCCAGGAGTTTGAGGTTGCTGTGAGCTAGGCTGACGCCACGGCACTCACTCTAGCCTGGGCAACAGAGTGAGACTCTGTCTCAAAAAAAAAAAG
>CAUYRT010061378.1:0-15151 GCA_963574885.1 Lepilemur ruficaudatus
CCACTTAAGTACCCTCAGCCAGGACCTCCCCCAGGACGTGTTCTCTAGTGATAGGCAGGACGGAGAGAGCAATTGCGCACGCGCTGGGCACAGCTGCCTCCCAAGCGGGATCCCTGTGCTGCCGGCTCCCCACATATAATATTGAAGGAAAAATATTTCAAAATTCTGAGTCTTTTTCCTTTGAATATTCAATTTACATTTAAAATTGATAAGATAAACACTGGGGATTTCTGTGTGTGTATGTGTGTGTGTGTGTGTGTGTGTGTGTGTGTTTTCTTTCTCTTAACATCGGGAGTCCTGCAGGTATCTAGAAGTAACCTAGCGTCCTTTGCCGTTTGTGTTGTGCATGATTGCTCTCTTGGAAAGATAAGCCACAGGTTCTTTTGGAAAATGGGTAGCAATGTCATAGGCATTTGTGAGGAGGCTTCTCTGACATTGGTAACCTCAGCTGAAAAATCTGACTTTTGTGCTGAAGGAGGTGCTGACTTTTGAGACCCACAGAATGACCACCAGTCTTTGCTAAGCTGTCAGCTCCTTCTGTTGATGAGTTTCACCCTATCCTACCTAAGTACAATTCATGGTTCTTGTAGAGCATTAGAACATGAACACTTTCTAAAAAGACAGAAAGGGGCCAAAGCCCCTAAAAAAATAGTTCTCAAATGCAAAAGGCCAGGAACTACTTGTTATCATCCTTATGAAACTATTTCAATAAACAAAAAGTATTGTGATTTCTTATAGATAATTCAAAGTACATCATTTATAATATTTTATGAAATGATGGTCAGGTCATATTTATGAAGTAAAGATATCAATGCCTCAGCATCTCTAAAGTGGGGAATACTTTTTTTAAAAAGGTTGAAAAATTCCTACTCCTTTTGGTATTCTATGGAATAACATATGGGAACTATAATTCCAATTTTATTTTAAAACTATTAGGCATCATTAGAAATAATTGTAGAGTGTTGATTACCAAAACAAACTATAATACATCTTGATTATTTTCACTGAAATGATGTATTAATATAATTAAAGTGAAGTTAGAAATTCTTTTTCCTACTACTCTTCTAGGTCATCTGGCTGGAGCCCTGTAAATTGGACCAGCAAAAGACATAAGAAGAGAAAAACAAGCAAGTGTATTAAATGTGCATCATGCGTGTAACACACAGGCAGACCCAGAGATGAGTAGCTCAAAGCTTTGGTTAGAACTTGGGCTTATATAACATCTTGGCAAAGAAACAATAAATAGTGAAGTGACAAAACAAAGGGAAAGGACCTTTGCATCTGTAGGGGCAGCAGATTTTGAGAAGGCAAATACATGGGAAACTCACAATACATAGACACTAGTTAGGAAAGTTTGTTTGCATCTAGTGCTGGCTGCAGGCTGATGAGGACCTAAAGCTGTCTCTGGTGGTCAACTTCTGTCTTTCCTGATGGACAGGGGAGGGAAAGACCTTTGTGAATGTATGTTCTGCTTTTCGGCAAATAGAGGAGGGCAGAGAGCTTCTCTTGTATCTACTCAATTTTTCTCGGCTCAGAATAATGCTTATGCCAAAGTGCCATATTTTGGGGTGGTGTATTTGGCCACCCTACATTCCACCCCTTGAAACTTTGAGACATTTCGTTTATTTAAAGTCAAGTTGATAGATAGGGCAAGAGACTCAGGTTAGAAGATATAAAGGAAAAGATCTCTAAGAGAGTGAGAAAAATATAGATTGGAACAAACCTAAGCAATTTGTTCTATATTTCATTGAACCAGTCTCTTAGTCCTGAGAATGCATCAGTTCAGTTAGGTAGTTTTGTCTAATCTTAGGAGGCACAGGTGGGACCAGGCCTCCCATATGAGCTAGGCCTCTATAGCATGTGAGCAATCAGGCATTTAGTGAGGGGCATTTATATGGAAAGAAAAGAGAAACAAGGGTTAATGGTTAGAACAAACTATAGATTCGGTTTTTTAGTTCAGAGAGTGATCAAGAAGATTTCTATAGACCGAGTATGGTTGCTCACACCTGTAATCTTGGCACTTTGGGAAGCCAAGGCAGGAGGATTGCTTGAGGCCAAGAGTTTGCAACCAGCCTGGGCAACATGGTGAGACCCCATCTCTGAAAAAGAAAAGAAAAGAAAAAAAAATTAGCTGGGTGTGCTGACATGCTCTTTTAGTCCCAGCTACTTGGGAGGCTGAACCAGGAGGATCCCTTAAGCCCAGAATTTGAGGCCACAGTGAGCTATGATGGTGCCACTGCACTTCAGCCTGGGTGACAGAGAGAGTGAGTCTCTAAGAAAAAAAAAAGAAGGAGGAGGAGATTTCTAGATATTTGACTTAAAGCATCTTTGGATGATACAGTGAGGACAGGCAGTGGCAACCCATCGTGTTTTCTGGTTTGCAGTTTGATTGTCTCTGGTGGGGAATTGAGTGCTTGTTGAACTTTCTGAGCGGCCCTTTCAGCAGCCAGTGTGAAGGCTGCCTGCACATAATCTGTTTAAGTTTATATCAAGTTGTCCACCTTCAGTTTGCAGGATCTTGAAGAAAGTGCAGTTTTAATTCCCAGTGATGCAAAGTGAGGAGGGTGAGAGAAAAATTGGAAAGGTTAATTACCAACAAAATGCACAAAATGGCAGGAGCCAGCTTACTAAGTAAGAGAAAAAGTTCAAAGGCAGTGAACAAAGCACCGTTTAACAACCCCCAAGGGTGTGCTAGAGTTTTTATTGAAACACAGAATTTTTCTGTCTACAATTAGCCCCGTAATTATCAAAGCTAATCGAAGTAAAACTAAGTTCTTTGCAAAAGAAGTCTAGTCCCATTAAACTTGGCCTGATTATTTACATAAGTGCACAAAAGTAGTGATTGATCATATAAACTCTCAGTCTGCTTTGCCACAACTTTAAATAAGGAATCTCAGATTATGCTTTTTAAGAGGCTCCCAATGCTAAGAAGTCAAGCCACAAATTTGCCACCAGACTTTGCCTTCAGTACCTATAAATTTCGATGAATTCTGCTCTCCCTGAAGGAAGTCTCCAAGATGTCTTAAGTTTCCTGAGCCTACTGGGAAGCGGCCTTCCTTATTCGCTTGCAATACTGGGAGCACTGCAAGACAGACACCTGGCTGGTTTTCCAGGAAGGCTTGTTAAGCATTGCTTCTATAAAGTCAACCTTAGTTCCTTGGAGCGATTTAGTCATATCTTTTTCTGTGCACATCATTCTCCAATATGACTTTCCAATCAAAGTCTTGGTAATCTAAGCCATTGTGTCCAAAGCAGAACAGATTCTTACTGAAATTATATGAATGACCATATTGCCATGAAAATAATATTTGGTAAGGGTTTCCAAATTTTGGAGGAATTCGCTAAGGAGAAAAAAAATAAATGTTCCATTTTGTTTAAGAAGATAAAATTTGTCAAATTGTAAGTTACAGATAGTTGGAAGAAAGAGGATGTGGGGTTTCTTAAATCTGGGAAACAAAACATAAAAGAATCTGCAATGTTTCAAACAAAAATCAGAAAAAATTATAATATTTCTCATCAGTTTATTCAGTTCCATGTAACCAGTTCTTGTTCTGCTTGATCTTGGGTTTACAGTTTCATGAATCCACGAGTCTCTTCATTAGAGTTCTGGAAATTCCTACCCAGTTCTGTGGTATGATTTTAAAATTACCAGAGACCGGTGCTTCAGAGGACTTGTCAGAGCCCTTGACGTGAATCTCCTTGAAGATGAATCATTTTGGTCTGTAATTTATTGCAAAAGCTTTCAGAGAAAAATAAGAGGAAAACAATAGCTGTCTGTGACTGACAAGACTTAAAAATAGTCATGGTTACAGATCTGGTTAGAGTTCGTTGTAAAAAGAACACAACTGGCAATTTCGGGAATATTCATATTAGTAACCTATATCCATACATTTATTTACACACAAAAATGGTGTGGGATGGGGGAAAACTAACCCTTTCCCCCAAAAGTTTGCTGAAAGATCAACTCATAATTTAGGCAGTAAGAGGAAGAGATTTATTTACTGTGCACACAGGGAGAAGCACTGAGTGATTACCCAATATCCAAGTGGGATCCAGATATTTTTATACCTGTCTGTTAGAGCAGGGGCCCCCAACTTATGGTGAGTTGTATAATTATCTCATTATATATTACAATGTAATAATAATAGAAATTGCACAATAAATGTAACGTGCTTGAATCATCCCTAAACTATCCCCAGCTCCCCGGTCCATGGAAAAATGATCTTCCATGAGAACAGTCCCTGGTGCCAAAAAAGGCTGGGGACTACTGTTTTGGAGGGCAGATGAGAAGTATAGGTAATTCTGTTTAGGGGCAATAAATGGTTACTGGGGAGGATGGATAGATACTTGGGAGAATAAATGGATGGGCGAAACAGATTGGCTTGTAAATTAACCTGAGAGACAGGTATTATATTTAAAATGATTTGGACCAGTTCTGGTTGCAGTCTTGATCTTCTTTTCCTGCAATATATTGAGATAACAGAGAGGGGAGGGGAAGTCAATTGTTCTTTGGATGGGTCAGTACAGAGGGAAAGTCCCTTCGAACATTCTCTTCTCATAAGCAACTACAGACCATAAGCCGGTTCCAGCCAGTTTACAGAGACTGTACCCAAACTGCTTTTGTGCCCTACAGTTTATCTTTTGACATAAAGAGCCAAATTCTACCTCGTTTTAATGCTACAACCCTGGCCCAAGGTGACTATGGGACGTATGTTATACATATGCTTACCTATTGTTGCATGCACTTTGCTTCCTTTATAGATATGTATAGCTTTTCCCAAAACCTGCTGAATAGCTATGACTCTATTGTGAATACAGACCCTGTGAGGCACAAAAACCCCAAACGCCCCTGTCCTCCTCAAGGACAGATCCCCTCTGGAGATCTGGAGAGAGGCTGGAGACTCTCTTTCCCCAGTTTGCAAACTCGTATCACCAGTAAAGCTCTCCTTCCTAGTCTATAGCCACACCGGTTGTCTTTTGGGTAACATAGCATAACATTACAAGGGCGTGGTGTCCTCCATTTGACTTTTTTCAAGTTTCAGATAATTTAAAAAATACTGATGATACGTCATTGCAAAAGAAATAAGTTCCCTCACTTGACTATCCAATCCACAAAGTCAAGGTTTGTTTGTCGGTAAAGGTTTTAGACTACAGCACAGAATACACGCTCAAGAAGTTCCTACTGAATTGCCTTCCCTTCAATCTCTAAAGTTTTATGGTCCGGTATATTGAAATGCAGCCCTGTTGATTCTGAGATTTATAGTTTACATACAGTATTTACTATTTATTGTCTCATTTTGTGCTTTGCTTTCTGTCTTCTCAGTGGCTGCTAATACAGCTATTATGATCACAATGCTTTAGCATGAACAAGTTGCAAAGAGAGATGAATGAGTGGATGCTGAGGGGGCTCAAATGAGGTGATTTTCATAATTAAATCTGAATAACGCAAATAAATTTTAAATAGAGAAGACTGTAAATGAAGTGGACAGTAATTTGAATATTTTAAATTGAGAAGAAATGCTCACAGTTTTACTTTTTTCCAAGGGTTAGCTGTGAGTACCAAAGTGTATGGTGTTGTTAATATTTGTGAACTAGATTGGAAAGACAATGAAGCCATAGAGTAGAAATGGTTTTGAGACGAGAGGTTTGTCTTGGGTAGGATTTGGATATATAATTTTACTCTGAAGAAAATAACTACTAGAAGCTTGAAAACGGGATTTAGCATGGAATGTTCGTATGTGATGGTGGTAGGACGGGAATATTAAGTAAAAATTGGGAGAAGTGGCGAGAAAACAGAACTGGAGAGAATTTTATGTTTCAAAATAATAGAATTTTTGAAAAGTAAGTGAAACTACCTTTTCATAAATTCAAAAGCCAGGATGAAATAATTTGAGTTGATTTTGTAAGTATTGAAAGTAGAACTGTCACGTATTGAGGACTGAACACAGTGTTCAGGATGTAGACGAAAGAAAGACTGAAATCAGATTGAGGAGTTGAGAAGCCATTGCAATCACTTAGAAAAGAAGCCATGAGAGACGGGATTAAAATGAAAGGACACGTCTTCGACATTTTGATGGATATGTTTACAGGAGTTGATAACTGATTGGATATAAAAAATGAAAAGAAGATAAGAATCAAAGATAAATCTGAGATTTTTAACGTTAGTCCCTGAAACGGGAAGTTTGGTCTGTGGGAATAGAATGGGGGCAGAATTCTGAATCGCATGTAGACATACTGAGTTCATGGTTTGGAGCATCCGATTGGGAGGTGGATCCTGGGAAAAGGCTTTCAGTTAACAAAGCAACCTGAGCTGAAGATACAGATTTGAGAATTAGGCATTTTTCAACCTGTGAAGTGAGTGGTGCTTCTAATGGCAATAACTACAGAAAAATACAATCAGATGGCAGAGTTCAAGGGTACAAGAGCAGATGGAGGATCAAGAACACATGTCAGTAATTACAAGGGGGAACAGGTGAAAAGGTCCCAAGGAAAAAGCGTTCGATTTGATGAGAAGAAAGCCATTCTTGCCCTTGGAGAGAGAGGTTTCATTTAGGGAAAGTAGAATGCAAACCAATGAGGAAGAGATGGAAAGGTGAGGAAATAAAAATAACACACATAGAGAAGGACACGTGGGTGTGCATAGGGGAGATGATGTTGAACAAGAGCATATTGCCAAAAATGCAAACAAAGGAAAGATATTTGAATGAATGCATTAACTTAGAGACAGAAGGAGCCAGTTCCTTCAGAAGTTAGGAAAGAATAGAATCTAGATAGTGTGATTAATTTTAGAGAACATATTTCCTCTTTCAAACTGGATGGAAAGATGAGGTGATAAATGCAAATTAGATATGCCAATGAAAAGTTAAAATTACATAAACTTAAAAAGTTAGACAAGATGTGCACTTATCACAAAGTGATACAATGTCTGGGAGGTGAAAGAAGGTGGGAAAGAAAAGAGTTTTTATATAGCGAGAATGTATCTAGACATACTTAGTCAAAATCAGCATGGAGGGGTGACCCAATGCCCTTTTTCTTCCTACTCATTGCTTTGGGGAACTGGACGTTCTCAGTGGAAAGCTACAAAGATTTGTCTTGTGAGGACAGAGGTCTTTGGGACAGAAAGGGATCAAGACCCGAAGCACTTTGTCATCATTTTGAGTCCATCACGAACCTTTTAGCAAGGTTGGATGGTAAAGAAGGTAACAAGGCTGAAAGACGAGAGAGAAAGAGGAAGAACGGGCTGGTGTCTGAGCTGACGCTCAGGAAGGTTGACGGTCTCTTAAGTGGCTTCCACTGGAACATGCCTGGACTCAGCAGTGTGTTGGCGACCTTGCATCCTAGGGAGGAGCCATGCAGATAAAGAAGTATAACCCAAGTTATAAAGACCTACAGCATCGAGGCTCGACTTACGGGACACTGGTTGCTAAGCACAAAATTGAAGACAGGTATATTCTTGTGCCAAAAGGGCCTTGTGCCAAACTGCTGTGGTTTGTTACTTCTGGCAGTGACACCAGGCCCCACTCTTTACAAATGTTAGAGTTACACTGGGAGAAACTGAGGTTGGCCAGGAAGGGGTGTTGCTTAGACGTCGGGTTGACAGAGACCGGCCACAGTGGGTAGATTCGAAGACACTGTTCCAAATAATTCATTTGGGGAAGAATTCTTATGAATATTTGGGAAGAAAACTCGGCAGAAGATTTCTCTTCCTCCCAGTATGGACATGCAGAAGTTGAGTTTTTACAAATTGAGCATCAGAAGCCTTGTGACCCAATTTTGTATTCCGTCACGGAGAAGTGGAACAAAGGTACAGGAGTTTGTCCTATTACAACAAAGAGCTTGTATATGCATGTTTAGACCACAGGCTTTGTTTTGACAGATCATGATTTAAGTTCTGCCTCTTTTGTATAATAGTGTGTGAGTTTTATGTGAATTATTTAAGCTCTAGGAGGGATCCAATGAAAACAAACAAACAAACAAACAAAAACCAAAAACCTTGCTCTGAGATTTTCTACTAAATAATACAGATACAGGGTAGTGCCTGGCTCAGTATGCCACTGGAGATTGTCGTGATGCCTATTACCAATACGGTTAATTCTAACACCATGTCAATCTTCTACCATATTGCATACATTTATTTCAGATAGCTTGAAAATTTTGGAATTAAATAGAGATTTTTTTTTGATAACTTGCGTATGTTCATCAATTAAAATGTGTCTTAGCAAGGGATTAGTAAATTTTTCCATGTTCGGTAGGGAAGTGCTTCTCCTGGCCTGTCTCCTCTTCCTAGCACACTTTGCTCCATAGGAGGAGAAGTGACTGAATTTGATGGGTGAGTTCGGTTGCAGGAATCAGTAACTCGTATCTTCTCCATTTCTTCTCTTCGGGGAAGGAGCTGCATGCAAAGATTATGCATTTTTCTTTCCTCATCTGCGCTGTACATCCCATAGGGTAGCCAGCCGTTCAGGTAGGGAAGTCCAGTTGGTACTGTGGCCTTCTCGGTGTGCTCGTCTGTCTTATTCTGGGTGTCCATTTTAGGTAGCCCACTTGCCCACCTGCTTAAACCACACTTTTCACTTTTTCTCCCTTGTAGAAATTTTAGTATCCTCTTAGAAGTATCCACTCTCACAGGGGAGAAAAATAACACATGGTTAGTAATCAAAAATTCACACATTTTAGAAATTAGGAAAATTTTAAAAAGCTACAGATGAGCGAGAATGGTGGACGGGAAAGCAAACCCGCTTTCATATTGAGACATATCAACTGATTTTCTTCCAAGGGAAAGCACTTTATACCTCGTTCTGTGCTCGTGTAAAAGCAGCTAAACATTCTAGCCAAGGGCAATCTTATGCTGCTATTTTTGCCCCATTTTAGAATTCACAAAGTTGATTCATAACAGACTATGTCTTTCGATATTAACTATACTTATTTTGAATAAGCACAACAAAAATAAGGCAATTGATAGGTAACTTAATTAGCTATGGTTGCTGTCGTTTTATGTGCAATCTCTCTAATTACTATACGATTCTGTAAGTTCAATAGTATGGATCACATATCATAGAAGTGGAAGCTAAGGCATGGAAAGGTTAAATAACTTCATCAAGATACAGACCAGTAACGAACTGTAGAAATGATCCCTGAAAGTATAGTCTTTCAATCCAGCAATAGCATTATTAGGCATCTACCCAAAAGAGCACAAGACATTCTATAATAAAGACATCTGCACCTGAATGTTTATGGCAGCACAATTCACTATTGCTAGGTCGTGAAAACAACCCAAGTGCCTGTCAATTCATGAGTGGATTATTAAAATTTGGTATATGTTTACAATGGAATATTACTCAATTTTAAGAAACGACAGTGAGCTACCACCACTTATATTATCTTGGATTGAGCTTGAGCCCATTACTCAAAGTGAGGTGACACAAGACCGGAAGAATGGGCCCTACATGTACTCGGCATCAAATTGGTACTGACTGATTAACATTACGGTGCTCAAATGGTGGTGGTATCCACCAGGGATTCGGGAGTTGGGGGGTAGACCCACATCTGAGGGATGCGGTGAGCATTGTGGAGGGGAGGGGCATGCTTGAAATGTAGTTGGGGATGCGAATCAGGGGTCTCAATAGGGGAAAGAAAATGTTCTAAAACTAATTTGTGTGAATAGCTGTACAACTTGGTAAATTTACTAATAATCATTTAATTTTACACTTAAAATGGATTAATTGCATGGCATGTAAATTATACTTCAATAAAGTTGGTTAAAAAAAAGAAAGATACAGACCAGTAGATTTTCAAGTCAGGGTTTTTTAAAACTCAGACCTGACCTGTGTTATTCTGCTGTTTTGAAGCTCTTGTTCTTTCTATTCTAGCATACTTTCTCTTTAGAATTAATATATTGTGAATTCAAATCCTGGTCTACTTTCATTTTTTTTGCTTATGGTTTTGAATCGATTTTCCTACCTAGGAAATTTCTTAGGAAAGAAGCAAGAGGAAAGCTGTGAAGTTGATTCAAATGAAAATATTTCCTCTTTTAGGTGGAAACACTGAAATATAGACATCTATATTTGTTTACTTGAGTCTGATAGTGCCTGCAGAGTTCACTGCAATCCCTCTGTCATCTTTTATACATGTCAAAGAATAGGAACACGGAATGCTCAAATGTCTTCACCTTCTCAGCTAATAACTTTGTTTTGCATGGACCACAATGCTGAGGACAACAAATGTGAGGGTCAAAAGTATTTTGCATCCTTTACGTACTTTAAAAATGCACTTTGGCACACTAGTGCCATTTGGGCAGTTAGCAACATGACTGTTTCGAGTTGCAATGGCTGCAGTTGGCCCTCAATGAAGTGGGATGGGTACACACGACAGAAAAATTATTTTCCAAGAGGATTATCAAAAGAGGGGTAAAAGCTAATGGTTCACAAATAAAATCTGTCATGAATCTAGGTCTGAGGCTGCTCACATGAAGAGTTTCTTAAAAGGAGTACATAGACTAAACACAGCATTATTCTGAATTCTAAGTGTAAACTGCATGCAGGAAGTAATAAATAAAAACAGTTTTAACTCTTTTGCTTAACTTTTCAGAGCACTGTCATTTTTACTGTCTTATAGAAAACGAATGAAAGATAGCTCTCCAGATTTGGTGAAATATTTTGGAAAATTTGATAAGAGAAATCTGATAGGTTTATCATTTTGTTCTCTTATAAAGTTTGCTATTCCCTTGAAAATTATAAATTTTGCTGTTTTATTAGGGGAGCTGCCCCTGAGTGGGGTAGTCTTGAACAGCTCATGAAACAGGCTTATCTCATACGTATGATTTTTCGTTAAATGAGCATAAGCATTTCCTTTCTTTGAAAAGTTAGAAATATATCTTGAACCAGATGAGTTGAACATAAGCAGGCATGCAGGGGAGCGTAGCTGCCAACAGGACAGGCCAGGGCGCAGTTCAGGTGCCAGCTCTCTCATTGATGACTTCCCAACCTCAGAAAAATTCCTTCTGTTCTCTGAAACTTGTCCCTCATCTGTAGAATGAAAGTAATCATATTCCTTATTTGATATTTATATAGTTATTATTGAGAATAAATTGAAAGCACCTAAGATTTTGGACATGTTCTAATGATTTCAAAACCTGTTGGATATTATCATGGTAGTTATTGGCTATGTTGTTCAAAATTGCATTTAAAACTGTTAGGATTTATGAAACTTTTAAAGAAAACTGGAAAAATTGGGGTATCTCTCAAAGTAATCATTAACTCTCATCAACTTATCGTCATTGACATTAACGTGTATAATCCTTGATTAGGATTTACTTTTACTAACCACCCTTAGATGTCTATATCTGAGTGCTTCTACCTAAAAGAGGAAATATTTTCATTTGAATCAACTTCACAGCTTTGCTCTTGCTTCTTTCCTAAGAGTGTGAGAAGGCTTACGGAATACGGCAATGCTACTGAAGGCACCAAACCCTAGGACCATTTTCTCTAGCACAAATTTCCTGGCTCCTTTACCTTGTTGGAAGATAAGCGAGAGACCCTGCTGTATTCTCACCTTAGCTTTGTCTTCTTTAGCTAGAAATTTGCATACGATGGAGAAACTCACCAGGACTGGCTCATCTCTCCAAATTCTCTCGATTTAAGGATCAGAAATGAATTACTAGGACTCCAGGAGGCTTTGTGAAGGTTGCATAGCCAGTTAGTGACAGAACTGAGGTAAGACCCGAGTCTTCCTGACTCTCAATCCAGTGCAATTCCCACTAATTCCCTGATGCCTCTCAGCTGCCTTCCCAATTGTCATTCTACTCCCAGATTTGGCTTAGCTACAACATATTTTTTGTTAAAATTAGCCATACAAATGCAAAGACTTTGTCTTATGCACAGACAGTATTTTTTTCCCAGCCCACACCTCTGTTTGTACCATTGCCTACTGGATCTGAATGTGAGTTGAGGTGTAATTATTGAAAGTAAAGCTAACAGTTACCCTTCCCAAAACCTATCAATTAGGAATTTTAAGGATGCAAATATAGGCATTTGTTATGGCTCTGAGAAAGTTGCTGGGTAGATTTGGTTCTTCTCTATACCCGATAAGCTCCTTTAGTGTCTTGACTTTCTCATTCCCTTTCCTGGCTATGAGAAACTTTCCCAACATTGATCAGGACAAATTATCCCAGCTTAGTCCACCAGTTAAGAGAGATCTCTGTCCATGTAATTAGAAGGAAAGGATAACTTGATATTCAAAAATTATCTTTGGGTTTGGGTTTTGGATCAAAATCAATTTTTAATGGAAAAATACTTTATGCAAGGAAACTCTGGTCACTGTAGCCTTAACCAGTTTTGTTTTGTTTTTTTTTTTTTTTGAAATTTTAGTTCTTTATATTCTGTATAAAAATTAATTAGAAAAACCAGATTGCTCAAAGTTAATGAGAGTAATAGATTGCTCAAAGTTAATGAGAGTGTTGCATTCAACTTTGAAATATTATTATGGGTAGTTGAATTTCCTAAGCCAAGTTTCTGAGTCAAAGCTGAAGGGCATCATTTCCCAATTCTGGTTTATAATGTCTCTTCTTCATAATGTCTTCCTTCAAGAAGGGAAGCCACCCAAAATGAGAAGGGAGGAGTATTGAGTAAAAAAGATGACTCATTACCGCAACTCCCAGGAGTAGAATAATCTATTCACACAGTTCTGTTTTTCTCTGCCATTATGCTAATGAATCACTGCTGTTTACTGGTTGAGGAGTAGCGCCTTTCAACACCTGTAAGAAAGAAACACTGTTTGACAGCTTGCTTCTTGGGTAGAATGCCAAGACGTTTTGTGACACGCTCTACTTCTAAAAAACCTCATAGGAGAAAGGACGACATTCGTACTCTAAGCTTACAGAGACTGTGCTTCTCTTAGAGAGGGACTCTGTCCCTCCTGGAAGTGTCTCGCTGGAGCCAGGTCTGAACATGTTTGCATCATTATCACTGTCAGGCAAAACAGACTTGATCAGGAATCTGTCCATGTTGACTCTGGCTTATTTAAAATAGACGAGTACAAATAAGGAGATATAGCATCAATGTTTTTGCATCTTAAGGAGGATTTATTATGTTTTGAATTCACTCTGTTGGCAATATTTGTCATTTATACTTTGAACTTTCCAGAAAGTTTTGGACCAGGATAGTAGCTGTCTCTTTTCCTAGTTAATTTTGGTCTGCAAATTAAGGCATCTGAAATTATTTCTAAAAGCAGCTGATTTTAAAAACAAGTTGAAAAATGAAATAATTTGATCTCTGGAGATATCACATTTAACTGTATTAACCCAGAATTGCTCATTTTTGCTCAGATGTTTAGTTCCTTCATTTTGTTTCTTATGATTGCGTGATAAGGAATAACAAACTCTGTGTTAGATTCTTTGCAACTGATAAATAAGATGTTTTGCCTCACTAATGTGAAGGTTTAACAGAGCATGGTAATTCATTATCATGTTTCTCTAATAAGGTACTTTATTATTATTATTATTAGTAGTAGTAGTAGTAGTAGTAGTATCTCAGTAGAGCTTTCTGGTAAGGAACCAGGTCATCACCATGTAGATATTTGAAAATTCCATCCATATGAAAGTAACTGTGAGCAAAGTCTCACAGGATGTGGTCTCCCCAAAAGAAATCGAAAGGAGGCTTGGAATACGAAATGGGAGATGATCACAACACTGTTTCTTCAATAATACGAGGGCAGCGGAGTAGCCCTGGAACCCTAACCCTGGCTCTCACAAGCAGCAGACCCAGTTCCCTTAGAGAGAGGCAGGATCTCGTGCTGGACGTGACAAAGAGTAAGTAATACAATGGAATCATTAGGGATTAAATGGTGGCTCAAATAATCTCTTTCCTTTTAGGTTGAGTACATTTGTTTTTTAAACAAATGGAAAATGGGTCTTAAAAGTATTATTTTAGCTAGTGTGATGTTTTTACCTAAAAACCATTTTAAGCCTAGTCACGGTTCCAGATGGCCATCACGGAAATCACCCAAACCCACTCAAGAGGTAAAACTAAAATATATAGCTGGGCGTTCACCAGGATTCTGTTGTGTTCTGGAAATTCAGAATGTTTTAGGACCTCTAATATGTCTGAATAAGGTGCAGGGACATGGCGTGTAGGCATGAGGTGGCTATACCATGACAAAAACAGTCTTTTTACAACAAACATTTTCAATGACATGAGTGTAACAGACATCAGCCACATCAACACCTGGTCACCCATAATCCATGTGGGTCTCTGACAATATAATATATTCTTCATTCATGTTCCCTGGATGGACTCTTTCTATTTGAAAGTATTGGTAATGAGAGTAACAAAAGATTGACACAGTGATCATTTCCATGGAGGTGTTACTTCTGAATTTATAGCTGTGGATTGGTGCTCTGGGGCTGATGAAAATATACGGATTTTTTTTTTCTTTATTGAAGTATAATGTACATTCCATGCCTTTACTCCATTTTAAGTGTACAATTAAATGATTATTAGTAAATTTACCAAGTTGTACAGCTATTCACATAAATCAGTTTTAGAGGATTTCCTTCCCCCTATTGAGACCTCTGATTTCCTTCCCCAGCTACATTTCAAGCATGCCCCTCCCCTCCACAGTGCTCACCACATCCCTCAACTGTGGGTCTACCCCCCACTCCCCGAATCCCTAGTGAACACCGCCACCCGAATGTTTATGGCAGCACAATTCACTATTGCTAGGTCGTGGAAACAACCCAAGTGCCCATCAATTCATGAATGAATTATTAAAATTTGCTATATGTTTACAATGGAATATTACTCAATTTTAAGAAACAACAGTGAGCTAGCACCACTTATATTATCCTGTATTGAGCTGGAGCCCATTACTCGAAGTGAGGTGACACAAGACTGGAAGAATGGGCCCCACATGTACTCGCCATCAAATTGGTACTGACTGATTAACACTATGGTGAAAATATATGGATTTTTGTGGCTCTTGTTCACTGAAAATTAGTGATAACACAGTGGCACATCTCAAATTATAACAGTTCATCTAAATCTTTCTTACTCATATGCCTGGTCAGAGACTAACGTTTGTCTTAATTTCCCATAATCATTTAACATTTCAAGACATATTAAAGCATCTAATGTATTATCTTTGAGAATTACTTCCA
>CAUYRT010061382.1:0-65070 GCA_963574885.1 Lepilemur ruficaudatus
GTCTGAGCGACATGGTGGGCACTGTGGAGTGGCGGGACATGCTTGAAAAGTAATTGGGGAGCAGAATTAGGGGTCTCAATAGGGGAAAGGAATTCCTCTAAAACTGATTTATGTGATTAACTGTACACCTCGGTAAATTCACTAAAAATCATTTAATTGTACACCTAAAATGGAGTAAACGCATGATATGTAAAGTATACTTCAATAAAGGAAAAAAAATTAAAAAAAAAACAAGAGCTAGTTAGTCATTACATGAGATTACATTGTCTTTCTATCATTATGTTAATTTCTCCACAAGAGATGAGAAAAGAGGGGCCCCCAAATTTATAAGTAAAATTTTTAACAATTGAAGTTAATTTCAATTGTTATATAAAAACACAAGATATATTTTTCACTTTTCACAGGAAATATAGCAGTGATCAGTACAGACCAAGTCCTCCCAGAATTTATTATATTCCTTGCATTTTTTCTTACTACTTTTGAACTGAAGGAAGTAAGGGAAGAATGCTCATCATTTGACTGCTCAAATGATCACATATACCTAATATTTTGTTATATTTCTTTATCATTTGTCTAAGCATAAAACCTTCTCTATGTTATTAAAATCTCTTCTCAAATGATCAAGTAATATTCCATTCAGTGGTTACCTGATAATTTACTTAACCAATCCTAGCATCTTAAACATGCAAGTTGTTTTCTGCTTTTTAATAATTGTAACCTTTTTTTGTTTTGAAATTATCAACCTGTGGGACCTTCTACCACTTTTCCTATTAGATTATTAGAGATACACATATATATCATCTTATTGTATTCACCATAAATGGCTTCTTCTTTCACTTATCAGCATTTATATACTTCTCTCTCTCTCTCTCTCTCTGCTATATTTCTTTCTATACTGGCAGATATTTATTGATCGAAATGAATATCAAATTTTTTTCAGTATTTGTATGTAATTATTGACATAAAAATATACTACAATAAGAAGAAATAAAATTTAGTTATGTGTAGTATTCCTGATAACCATAAAGATCAAGGGTAGGAGACTTTGATTTAATCTTGGAAAAAGAGGCTTTGTGTGATATTTCAACAATCCCCTTGCTACAATCAAGCAAGCTAAAGGCTAACTTAGGCATTATTCAAATTAGGCTATTATAAGTCAATCCTATGATAATCCAGGTGAATAATTTTGCCACTAACGGTGTCTATACCTAAAAAATTTTCCATAGAGTTTGACAATTTAAAAAAATGTATTCTAGTACAGAATTACATTCTCTCTGAGGGACTGCAGGTCTACCAACTGGATTAAATTCTCACATAAGGCTAGTCACCAGAGGACTCAAAGCTAGCCCTAGGCCTACACAATTGACTAATTTGATCAAATAAATGACAAAAGCCATTCAATATGCTGCTAACCACTCATTCATTTAAAATATTATAGTATAACAACAACATAATAAAAGAGTTGTGTTTTATTGATTTTTCTCTCAATTCAAAGAGAGAATTTTTTACTTACCAAGTTAAGAGGTTTTCTGAAACACACGTTGGGAGATAAATTTCTGCTCCTATACATTGTACGTAAGCAATCAAAGTCTAATGATGGAAGTTATACACACTTATTCCATGGTATTTTCTTCAGGCCCCTCTAGTAATATCTACTATATTAATGCATTCCTATTTCTAATAGGAAATGAAGAAACTCTTCAAATGACCCATATTACAAATGACTTTTCTAAGAACATTCAATATTGTTGAAATATTTCTGTTTCTTTGTGAGGGTGAATCATTGTTACATTCTGTATCAGTAGAGGACATCAGTCATTCCTCAGTCTGCTATATTTCTGTTTTAAATCATTGATTATCACAGCTCTCTTTTTCCTTTCACTCTGTCCATGGCCCCTGACCACTCTAAAATCCAATAAAAAGTCAAACTGAAGAAAAATCATGCAAAAGATGAATTTTTGAGCATGACATAGAAAGGAAGAGCCCTGAATTTTTCTTTTTTTCAAATTTTTATCATTTTTGCCTTAGTTCAGGATCTTTTTTCTAATTTAGGCCTGAGTCAAAGCCCACCATTTATATTTTGACCTATTTTCTGTTTGAAGTACAATTCTTCATGTATCTTTTCTGCAATCAAAAAATGTAACCTATATAATGACTTCATGGGTAAAGATACAGAAGGAGTGGAAAAATTGATCATTTTTAATGTGATGGATGCAAGTGTGGAGCAATTTGATTGGGTAGATATGGAGGGTTAATGCTATTGTCCAGACCCAACCCTTCATATGAAATATGGTAAAACAATTTCTTGAGTATTTGAAAGGTTAAAACAGCATCTTTTGTTATCTGCATTACTGTGAAAGAAGGAGGGGTGAAACAATTAATAAGTGCTGAAAAATTCTAAGCAGTACACTTGTAATTAGCCATCAGAATTCTTTATATCCAGTTGTATCTTTGAGGAGTCAGGAACGATAGGATATTATGTAATCAGCATTTTAAAACTTTGACTCATCTGAGTCCTATATTGGGATAATCAATTGTTCCCTGCATTTATCTGCTTCTCCATCCTATCTGACAGCTGACCCACCTGAGGCTGGAGTTCAGGTCAGAATATAGTAGACCAAGACTAACTGGGCTTCCTGTTGGGATACTGCATCAAAGTGGGGTATGAAATCTTGGCCAAAGGTAAATTTCTGTGAGGTCAAACAGAGTCAAGCCAAAAATGAGGCTGCAAATCATGAATTGAAAGATGAAATGGTGGTTTAGACAGTAAGTCACACTGAACCAAGGTGGTAACCAAAGCGAAGACTGGCAGAATAGCAACTAGACACGGGTGCCAAAGTGTGTGGAAAGTACTGGATGGAATTTATGGACCCTGGCCTTTCATTTGCACTTCCATTCACATACAGCATAATAAATATCCTACATTCTCCCTACAGTTGGACATAAACAGAGGTCATGTATGCCACCCTCTCTCTTGACATCATGGTTATCCCTACTTCTTTTATGCTTATTTCTAATAAGACTAAAAAAAGGTAAGTGTTTTCCTTCTTTCTTGAACCAAAAGAAGTGAGATACTCCAGCTTTGTGGCATAAAGGGCATCTCTTTGTGGCACTGAAATATCTAGCAATATTAATTGGAAAGGGTAATGGAGGATCATCATTTAATGATCGCAATACTCACAACCATGATTGGGATGACATCTACATTTTACAGCCCTGAATCAACTTTAGCACTTACATACTCAACCTTAGTTTAAAACTGTTGGATGTTAAATACCACTGACATTCGGTCCTTTGACTTGGAATAAAAACTCTATCACTGACTGGATATCTGATTTTCAACACATTGCCTGATTTTCCCAAAATTTGATTTCTTCATTAGAAAATGGGGTAAAATATCTCAAAAAAAATGTTTTAAAGGCTAAATGTGTTCATTATTATATATGGACACTATTAGCAGAGGGTGACTTTTCATAGGTTCTTAGTAATGGTTTCTTTCCATTCTCTGCAATTCCAGTGAATTTCCTTCTCTTCTACTGAATAAGAGGCATTAGGGATAGATAGCTCGTTGATTCTTAACAGGTATTTTTACACCTTCCCCTTGAGAATACCTATGAAAATCTTTAGAGATTGGTTCTTTCAGTCATCATGAATTTCCTGTGTCCCTACATTTTTGTTTGTTTGTTTGCTTGCTTGTTTTTTGAGGCAGAGTCTCACTCTGTTGCCCAGACTAGAGTTCTTTGGCATCAGCCTAGCTCAGAGCAACCTCACACTCCTGGGCTCAAGCAATCCGTCTGCCTCAGCCTCCTGAGTAGCTGGGACTACAGGCATGCGCCACCATGCCCGGCTAATTTTTTCTATGTATTTTAGTTAGCCAATTAATTTCTTCCTATTTTTAGTAGAGATGGGGTCTCGCTCTTGCTCAGGCTGGTTTCGAACTGCTGACCTTGAGCAATCCACCCATCTCGGCCTCCCAGAGTGCTAGGATTACAGGCGTGAGCCACCACGCCCAGCCTCCTACTTTTGAATAATAACTAAATTGGTTATTACAGTAATGTTTAAGAGTAAGTCGTGCAGGTTAAATGAATCTTGTGTACCTCCAACATCTTCATGAGCTCTTTACTAGGGAACCCAACTGGATATGATACTTATGGCTCCAGGAAAGAATAGTAAATCCAATTTGGCAAGATATGTTCTTTTAAATACCCTTGTATTCAAAGAAACAGGTTCAGTGCACAAATATTTATAGGAACATGTCAGAAACCCTACAAAACCACTGTCGCCAGAGAGTAGTAAAACAAAGGATTGTTAAATTAAATGCAGAACTTATTTTATACAGATGCTAGGTTTCTACCTAGTTTCCTAGCTTTGCTGTTGCTGTCTTAATGTTTTACGTTGACCCAGGATAACATACTCTTCAATATACACCAAAATGGTATTTCTCTGTTAATCTTTTAAATTCTCTAGCCTTTCATTTAACACAGAAATATTTTGCTTTAACCTGAATTTCACACTTGGACTGTGGATTCAACTAATCTTCCTTTGAAATAATATAATATGAAATACCTCAATATTTAAAGTTTAATCTTACATATCTTTTTAAACTCTAATGAATTTTACTTATTTCTCTTCAAATATGTGATTCTTGAAAGCCTCTCAGCCATTAGATTCCACTGGACTGTATGCTGTAAGGATCTCTTCATTCCTCTAGGTCTCTGATCGTTTATGTCTCTCCTCTTTTTCTGTCTATTTTTAGGTTTTGTTATATCCCCAGTGCTTTACCATAAGCTCTATTCTCCTTTTATGCTACATATTTTCCCGAGAGTATTTTAATCAGCCTCTGAATGCTTAGTGATTTATGACTTCTGGTACCACTAACTTTCTCTTAAGTTCAGGACTCATATAGTCATCTGGTAACAGAATAGTCCAACCTGGATATTTTACAGTCACACAAATTTAAAATGTCTAGCAATGTTTCTGCTAACTCCGTACTTCTTCACATAACTATTATCTCGGTATCTCCAGTTTTTACGTTCTTGGACAGGCCTGTAACCAGGCAGTAACTCTTAACTGGATTTTCCTTTTTCTTTATCTAATCGCTTACCAAGTCTTGTCACCTTGTCCCCATAGTGTCTCTCAAAAGCGTTAGCTGTCTCCACCTCCATTGGCCCTGTCCTCAGTTAAGCCCTCTGGGTTTCTCCTTGCCACATTCTCAGTTGCCACACATATGCTAGAGTGACTGCTCTAAATGCACATATGGCCATGTCAATCCGCTGTTTAAAATCTTTCAGTGACTCTTTCCTCTGCCAAGTATAAGATAAAGCCAAAACTCCACAAATGGTGTACAAAGTCCATTACTATCCAATCCCTAATGATTTCAACATCTGCCTTTAATGTCTCTTCTTTACACTTTACATTCCTGCAATCCTTAACTGCTGACAGACCGTCTCACTACCTCTATGCCTCCACTTCCCCATCACACCATTGTTTTGCATCCCTCCATCCACTGAACATCCTTTCCGGATGCATGAAACATGTTCTCTGTCATCTCCACATACCCATCCACTTGGGGAGCTCATTTTTATTTTTTACTCCTTTTTGAGGCACAACTCCCTTACAAAACCTCCTCTGTCACCATAAAAAATTCTACAAGACAATTTTCTCCTCCCTCTCTAAAAATATCTGAATATTTTAAATAGTTCCATTATTACATCTAATATAGACACATATTATGCAGGAAACCGAGTGACAAGTGGTTGGCCCTAGTTCTGAATAAAGTGAAAAGAAGTGATGAAAGAAAATAAATGCTTGTAGAGATGTGTGTCAGTGTGGGGGACATGGGGAGAGTGACCGAGAAAGAGATACTGAGGCAGAGATAGAGAGACACACACAGAGAGAGAAAGTAGTACACAGAAAGAACAGGAGAAGGGGGGGCAGAAAGGCAGAGAGAATGCACATGCACATATTTGGGGATTAAATAAATATAATATTTGGCAACCAGAATAAAATTATCGTTAAAATGCTTGCACTTTGGGCTTTTGTTTCCCATTGAAAAAGTGCTAGGAATCACCAAGGAAAAAACCCTAAATATTTAGAATCAGGAATAGTATGAAGATATTAATTCATGTACTGATAGTTTAGTTGTAGTTTATGTCTCTCAGGCTGGAGTGCAGTGGCACAATCATAGCTCTGCACTCAAGCCATCCTCCTGCCTAAGCCTCCCAAGTAGCTGGGATTACAGGCATGAGCCAGTGGACTGTTTAAAATGTATTTTTCCCTTCAAGTAAATGTTACTATATATTTAACTTTATGAATTTTTTGACAAAATGATAGCTAAAACATGGTGATCAAAAAGTATGCTTATTCTCCCATCAAACTAGATGTATCAGAGATAAAGAATATGTGTGTGTTTGTGTATACATACATATATACATATATACACATATGTAAATATACATGTGGGGGTGTGTGTGCGTATATATATATATACACATATTTACCTGAGACTAGTAGCCATTTGACATCATGTGATTTTCCATGGCTGTTTCTATGTGAGTTAGGGTTAAAGGATTTTGCACAAAGCATTCAGATACAGTCTACTCATGGCAAAATGCATGCCTTTCTATATGGGGCTATTGTTCTGCTTCTGAAAGCAATCTTGCTTCAGCTGAATGGATGACCTTATTCTGAAGTGATTGACTCAATTGAAAGGCCATGTATACTTTTCCTTGTGCAAAGGAAAGCTAGACTAAATCAATTTATATTTCCTATGAACATAAAAAAAAAATCCTTTGGCTCAGTAAAGCCATGGCAGAAAAACATGTTACATAAAACAAGGCATCATTGAGCTTGAGCATTAGTTTGCATGAAGCACTTGTAATCTTACAGGAAGTACTAGACTACATTTGGCGTCAGGATTAGGTATTTTTATTTATTTATTTTTCATTATCACTGAGCTTTTTGGAACTGAGGTACTGCAAACTGGATAACAGCTTATACTGATTTCCAAAGCCACTGGAACAGCCTTGAGAATTTCTCCCTTATAGAGTGATGTCATCAGTTGGCCAGTTTCCGTAGCCCCCCACCCTACCAACGAAGTTCCTCTCTGTATTAGTTCTACCTTCACCTGCCAAGAAAGGAAAACACACAGCTTCCTTTATTCTACAGTGAAACAAAGTGGTTTGGACACAATTTGGAGAAAAACTGCCAGAAAAAAACAAAAAAAGGTTTTAACGTAATAATGTTCCCATACATTTAGGTGCTCTTCTAGAATATATAACTTTAATTGATTTTTACCTGTTTTATGGAATACAACTGGTATAGTAGAAATTGAACTATGGCATTGACCCAGAAATGTAAAGAAAAGATATAAAACTTTATAAAATCCAAAACTATTAAATCATTGTTGGAGTGATTTTTTTTTCTTTTTTTTCCTTTCACAAAATAGTGCAATGTTTGTTGTTAACAGAAAATAATCCTAATTTTATCTAGAGTAAGGCCTCTTTCCATTTTATCCGAGACAAAATTTTAAACAAGGTAATTCATTAAGGCCCTGTTCTGTACCAAAGATACTGAAATAAATGCTGTGGTTTCCACATGAAAATTATTATATTCACAACACAGTCTTTACAATTAAACGTGGGCATCCTGAAGATACTTGTATATTTCATTCTCAGAAGAACCCCCCCAAGAAAGTTTTCAGATATTAAGATTTCAAGACAGTTAAAGCTTATCTTGCCATCAGGATGCTTAGGACACAGTACTTTAGAAATTTTGAATGATTTGAATCCTTTTAGGAACACGCTGCAGCATTTAAAATCATCTCATCCTTCATTAAAAATGATTTTGCCCCTTGCACTTTAAAAAACTTCACTTGTGTGTAATAAATTTTCATTTTGAAGATACCAAAAGAATTAAGTTACACTAAGTATAATAGAATCATTGATATTAGAGATGAGAAAAACGCATTAGGCCTATCCTTTGAAGTCTCATGAAGGGCAGTTTTCAACATAGTGTGCGACTTAGTGAGTTCTCTACTCTAGCGTTTAATGGGAATTTTCAGTGTGCTAATAAAATGCTTCTAAAAATCTATCTATTTAGGCCATGTGTACCCAAGTGAGGCAGACGTTACTGAAAAGTGGAATAAGCTCTCATTTTCTGTAGTTCATTAATATCGGCCTTGAGTGGAAAAGGCAGCATCTTTAGGGTCTCCACCATCCACGTTAAATGAACGAAGGCAACCAGAAGCAACCATCTCCCCTTTTTATGCCTGTTTGGACCACAGCCATAGGAATAAAACCTTAGTGTTCTGCACAGATTACGGTAGCTATTTCTTCAAATTCTACTTTTATATAGCAAGTTAGGTTGAAATAGCATAAGCCAGAGAAATAAATAAGAGCTGGAGAAAGACAACTAAAAGACAGGGATGACAAGTAGATGAAAAGGAAGGAAAATATAAGTGAAAAGGATGAGTTGTGGAATTAAACTTGAGTTTCCAAAACTGATGTTTCCAATTACATTACACATCTCTATTAATATTGTCAGTTGCAAAAACTTGCTTGTTGTGAATGCAAAATGAGATTTAAAAATGTGAAGCATTTAGCACTGTATGGAAGTATTCCATATGTAATCACTTTTGTTCTTGATAAGTGAAACTTTGCATCATACACAAGAAGTAATATGAAATACATGTTATTATATGGCCTTAAATCTCGGGGATAGTCTCTACTATAATTGTTAACTAGGAAATATAGAGTTAATTTTTCAGAAAGTATGCCATGGTTTAGAATAAGAAAAATCACATACTTCATCATGAGTTATTTGATTTGATCCACCCATCTATCCATTCAACCATCCAACCATTCATTCATTTATTCAATAAACACTGTTGAACAAATCATCTCTAAAGTACTGTATTCATTTCTGAGAATATAGAAATGGACAGAAAATCTAGTAATCTCAAATTCCAATGGAAGTGACAGATGTATAAACAGATAAAGAACAAAGAAATAAGTGCTTAAATGGATGTCTGTTGTAGGTACAGCTGAGGGACAGTCATGTGAAAAGGGTCAGGACAGGAGACTTAGAATACTGAGGTCTCTGACCCCCAACTAGCAAGCTGTAGTATACAGATATTAGATACTCCTTAGATACCACACACTAATGTGAAACAAACAGCCTGTCCATTGTTCATGTGAAATAGGACGTCATCCTTAAATCTGCAATGTCAGTAGAAGTTTATAAACTCTGCATCAATCAATTTTTTTAAATGGGAAATATATTATTACTGCAGTACTTCAACTAATGAATCATCTGAGAATAATGATGAATAAAGTCAAACCCTGTTGAGAAAAAAATGAACAGAAGTCTTCATAAATCATTCAAAGAATGTTGATGCATCTTAGAGCTCAGGAACCATGTTACTTCTGGGACATAAAGGGTTGGGCATGCCAAAGAATCTCAAGCTATGTAAGGAAGGCAAAGAGGGAAAATACAAGGGTGAAATATCAATGCCATCAAGTCAGCGTTGCTTTTCTCATTCATACCCTACTTGTCTCCACCTGCTAACATCTGTACAACTTGGAAAGCTTATCTATTGCTGGATCAATTGATTATAATTTAGTTTGGGCAAATTTCAGTATGTTACTTCATCAGACTTTGGATTTCTTTGCTTGTGACTCTTTGATTAGTTGATTAGTTAGTTCTTTGATACCCATCTCATTCAAAAAACCTTTTAAGGTGACAAATTTTCTTTTGGTTTAATAATAAACTTTCCCCCTTGTTAAAATAATGTACATCAACAAGCAGTTGGAGAGATTTTTCATTTCTATAGGGGAAGTCTTGAAACCGAATTGTACCTGTCTACTTACATTATGACTAAGGCACACAGATTTATGATGTACTCCCCTAATATTTTGTTTCATCACTCCTCTGTTCTCCAGAAGCATGTTGGCAACAACTGTCATATAGCGCTGTAATTATTTCTTTGCATATGTGTCTTATTCCAATGGCTCTTAAATTTTAATGTATATCATCATAATTACCCAGGAGGAAAGAGCTTGTTAAAACACAGCATTCAAGAGTTTCTGATTCAGTATGCCTCGGTGCAGCCCCCAAATTTACCTTTCTAACAAGTTCTACAATGCTGCTAAAGCTGCTGATTTGGGGATCATGCTTTGAGAACCGCTGTCCTAGTAAATACCAAAATAATGGTAACTAAGTCTTACCTTTGCACAGAATCTTTTAGAAAGTATTCAACAAATGTTAAAAACATTGAATACGTGAATGAATGATTGTACCTGGTTTAATACTCCCATATAAAAAGAATTAACAGTTCCTGATCCCACTTCTCAAAATGTTGGCCTTTAAAAACCCTAAGAAGAATTAGCCTGGGGGCAAAACAATAGTTATGACTGAAAAGCTAGGAATGGAAATGTCAAACAATATTTCAATCTTCAGTTTCTCCAATGATGGACAAATGAGTTTCACATAAATCCTTGGCGAGATTCAAAACATATAACTAACAAAACCTAGAAAGGGGTGCAGCAATTACAAGACTCCTATGGGTTCAAAAACAAAGGCTGACTGGCAGCATTTTTTCCTTAGTGATGTTACTTACAAGGTACATAACGAAAATACCATAAGCATGAAATGGCTGGGACCACGAAACAGCCTTGCTTCTCTTGTAAAAATGTGGAAAAAAATAAGTTAGATGTCTAGAAAATTAAGTAAATTAATAAGGATCTACATGATATGGATGTCAGCCCGGAAGATGATTTCTGTTGGTGTAGCGTAAGTGTAGCACCTCAGTACTTAAACTTAGATGCTTGTTTTCATCAAGAGTTTGGATGATGACATGGAGGGTGAATCACCAAAATCACAGATGATTCAAAACTGGGGGAGTGGGGGGAAAGCAAGGGATTTAGGAGACAGAATCTGAATAATCTGGCAGTATCTGGACAATCTGAAGCAAAGAACTGAAGCAAAGATTACATTTAATAAATGTGATAATGTGAAAATGTAGTTGGTCCAAAGATTAATCACATAAATCATAGATTAAAGGATACTATGCATAGGAAAGGCTTATAATCAGCAATAGATTCAACAGGAGTCAACAATATGTTATGACCACCTTTAAAAATATGTATATGAACATACATAAGAATACATCAATAATACATGAATATGTATGCGTTAGCTATACAGCTAAGTAGACATGTATGATATATGTTTCTCCCATTGTTTTATCCAGTTATTGACTCAAAAACACTTAATAAAACACACAACAAAGCCCCAACATAACACAATGAGTGGGGTAAAATATTTAATCCCATAAAATACAAAGTTGCCTTGCCCAGAGACTAATAAAATGACTAGGGAAAACCTGCCCAGCAATTTGCTGCGGTCCGGCAATATGATACAAACACATGCAGGGTCCAGTTGTGGCAGCAGTTGTCTACTCTGGCATACATATCCATCAGGACTGTTTGGGATCCTGGGATTTACTGAGAATTCCAGCACAGAGGCAGCTATTTCAGGCATCTCCTGATTAGTTCAGACCCATTTCGTTGGCCCTATTCAGGAAGATGACACAAGAGATTACTGAAAAAATGGAGATTCATTCTTTGCCTCTCAGCTTCCTTGAGTCTAGGATGTTCCTCCTTTTCCCAGGCATTTTTCATTTGAGAGCAGGGGTGGGTGGAAGACCATGCCCAGCACCAATCATGTCCTGCCTGGTTTAGGGCTTCCATTGGAGGCAATTCTAATGGAGTTTTAGTCCAGACAACATGCTAGGTTCCTGACCCACAGAAATAACAAGATATTAACCCTGTCCTCGGGAGGCTTACAGTCAAATGAGCAGAAGTGAGCACCTGTGAACAGGTTCAGTTTAATGTCTGTCTTAATCAGTGTATACAAAGTGCAATGGTAGCAACATTGATCACTTAAATCTTGCTTCAGGAGTCAAGAAATCTTCACAGAGGAGGTATCATCCAAGCTCAAAATTAAAGGTATTTGCTAGAAGATAAATGATTAGATATTGTCATTCAAAAGCCAGAAGATGGTAATAATTTGGAACTAATTGATGCACACACATGGACACAAAGAGAAATAAAAATTGTTGGAAATCAAGAAGGAGGGATGGGGGAGTAGGGGAGAGGTAAAGACTTCCTAATGGGTGCAATGAACACCATTTGGGTGATGGGCACACTTATAGCCCTGACTCAAGCATTATAAAAACTATCCATGTAACAAAAACATTTGTACCTCCTTCATTTAAAATAAATACATAAATGAATAAATGAACAGAAGATGAAGCAGGGCAGTAAAGAAGGACCAAATTAAGAAGGGCCTTGAATTTCCTTCAGCAGTATCTAAGATAACAAGCAGCAGCAAGACTGATCATATATAATAATATATATGGATAAATAAGAAGAGGGATGTTATCAATTAAGAAGCTGTGAATAAACTAACTGTAGCAAGAAATATCAGCTGAACACTTGTGTTTTCTAAAATATTTATGCAAATGAAAATAACATAGTATTGGTTACCAACATTGGAAAGATGACTACCCTTAGATGCTTCTAACATTCCACCATTGGTTCTAGGATGAGGGAATTTTGAAGTGGACTATTGCAAGGATTTCAGTACTTGGAATCATTTCACATTATTTACCAACATTCTACCTTGGATGACTCCTTGACAATGTTCAAAAGTAGCCCCTAAGTAAATGAAATTTCTGGACACTCCCTCCCCCTTCCATAGGGCCTTGTACTATTGTAGATTTGAGCTATAATATAGTGTTGACCTCAGGGACCAAGATACATGCCCCCTTCCACCCTCAAGTGGATTGGCCCCTGCCCCTCCCGGTATTGGCCCTAGTCACTCTTCTCTTTTCTAGGCTGAATAATGTAGATATCCTTATACTTTCTTCACAAGTCAATTTACAAACTCCTAAAAATCTCATTTTGTTCTGTTTAGAATTGTGAGTCCAAATCTGGACATACTAGTTATTGCTAACCTGTTCCAGAGAACCATTAGGCATTTTCCCAGCTGCCTGTGGGGGTAACTTTCACACTTTTCCAGAGCTGAGAAGGGAACAGTAGTGTTGCCAACCAAGGAAACATCACCCAGTGGCCTGGTATTCTGGGAATTTTTCCAGCCTGCTTTGTGGAGGCAGCCCAGACACCATAGTGCTTCCAAAATGCCTGCCTGGGTTGACTAAGCCTATAGCAATTTCACACAATTATGTTATAACCGTGTTAATAAAATAGTCTAACCACATCCTAGTTTTCTCCCTCCCTCTCTTCCTTCTGTCCTCCCTCCTTTCTTTCCTTGCTCCTACCTTCCCTCCCTTTCCTTTCTCCTTCTTCCCTCATTCTCTCCTTTTCATATCTCCTATCAATTATCCAGTGCTCCCCCAATATTTTGCAATTTGGCATGAGGTCCACTTAATTCATTCATGACAGAAGGGAATTAGAGCACCCCAGGGGTTAGTCAGTCTCTTCATTGAGACCCAACCAGACTGAATATGGACTAAGAGCATTGGAGGCCAGCGTCTTCAGGCAAGTTTGTCACCACTAATAGCAGAGTGCATAGGTCAAGAAGATAAATGCATGACTTTTTTATATTTATCAAAAACAACCAATCTAAAGCAAAGAGATAAATAGCATTTTCAGTGGAAAAAATTAGTCATCAGCAAACATATAAAATAATGATAACATTGTGAAATTACTCTGAGAGCTGAATATATAAAAAAATGCAAGTATTCAGCACATTGGCATTTAATAAATTCTCATTAAGTGGTATTATGATGTAGGTAATGCAAAACATCATGGTACATCAGGTGCACATTATTTTTATGACTGTAAAAGGTATATAAAATCATTACCATCTACCTCATCCCTTGGTTATTATTACTATCAAAATTAGCAAAGTCTTAAATTAGGAATTGTGTTGGTAAAATAATATCCAGATATTGGCTAGTTGTTGTTTGGCAATTACTCAGAGTAATAAGGCAGGAAAAGTATAATCCCAGACACAGGTTAGGTTTAAAGACCCTCACATTCACTGAGACTCACACTACCTCTGAGATTACTGAGGAAGTCACGCTGTATGTCACCAGCTTAAGTCCAGGTGGATTGTTAGGCTTCCTCTGAGTGTGACAAATTTATGATTAAACAAGATGAGGGAATATATTTGATTGTCTGAGAATTGTTCATTTAAAAAATATCTTACTGTAAAGTGTTATACCCTAATTTTAAAAAACGTCAAAAAGAGAAAAATGGTATATTATCCATCCCACCACCTTAACACCACACCTCTCAGCATTTTGATGTATTTCATTTTTAAATTTTACATACTTTTTAGAGTCATAAAAGTAATATGTACATGATATGCCATGGTGCTTCGCATTACCTACATACACTGCAGCGATTAGGAGAGGGTTTGTCATCAGAATGTCTAGGTTCAAACTGTAGTTCTCTTATCTATTAGCAATGTAACCTCCCCGAGACTCAACTTCTTATATAAAAATGAGGGCAGCAATAACGACAACAACAATAACAACATATACCTCATTATGAGAACTAAATTAGAGAGTCCATGTAAAGTGCTTCCTGCAGTGCCCAGGACACAGTATTCAATAGACATTAGACATTTTGATGGTTGAGAGTAGTCCCTAATATCTCAACCATTTCTGATAGCTCACATCCAGTCTGCAATATTATGAATGATGCTATAGGTAGCATAACCAGGTTCACACTCCTTCCTCCTTCCTTCCTTCTTTCCTTCCTTCCTTCCCTTCTGACAGATTCTCACCCTGTTACCCAGGCTAGAGTGCAGTGGTGCAATCAAAGCTCACCGTAACCTCCAACTCTTGGGCTCAAGCAATCTTCCTGCCTCAGCCTCCCAAGTAGCTGGGACTACAGGCATACACCGCCATGCCCGGCTAATTTTATTTTTTAATTTTTTTAGAGACAGAGTCTTGCTATGTTGTCCAGGTTGAACTACTCAAGCAATCCTCCCATCCCAGCCTCCCAAAGGGTTGGGATTACAGGCATGAGCTATTGTGCCTGGCCTATTACTTTTTTTTTCTTTTTTGGTTTTTTGCTGATGCGATTATTGAAAGATGATGCTCTATTGTCGTATTGGTTAATAGCTCTCTCTAAGCTGTTTTTGAATGAGCATTCTTACATCAACTTAACTAAAAGAAATATATCACGCTTGCCAGATTTCTTCTTCATCTAAACCCCCACTCCCCTCCCCCACCACCCAGCCACCCGTTCCCAGGACAACTTCGTGGGAGAGGACTGCAGGACACAGCAGGTCCACATAACCAGGCATTCCCCGGTGAAGCCACATCCCTCACTTTCCCTGACGTCCAGAAATCCTATGACTCAAACTCCCTTCTTTCAGAAGTCTGAGCTACAAACTGTAATTTTTTTCCAATTTAAGTTTAATTTGCATTTCTTTGACTACTAATGAGGTGAACATTTTCCCATATGTTTGTTTACTAGTTGTATTTGTTCTTTTGTGAATTGTCTGTGTCCTGTGCCTGGTTCTTATGAATGTGTATGAGCTTTTTTTAATTACGAAGTTATTAATCCTTTATCAAATATAGATACTCTTATTGAAATAAGGATTTTTTATATTCATAAAACCAAATTTATTTGCATTTTATTCTTATTTTTTAATCATTTATAAATTCATAGTCATCTTCAAACCAAAAATCTAACTATTTACCTCTATTTTTTTTTTAGTTTAACAATGGTTTGATTTTCTTTTCATTTTAGCATTTTAATCCATCTGGAACTTATTTTGGAATATAATGTGAGCTGAGGGAATACATGAATTTTTTCCAAATTGCTAACCATTTACCCAATACCATTTTTGACTAAGTCTTCTCCTCCCTGCTTCATTGATTTACAATGACTTTAACATACATGGTATTTTTACAAATAATAACATCTATTTCTGGGCTATTTACTTTTTTCCATTTAGCTATCTATTTTTATACCAAAACCATAGATTCATATGTTATAAGTTATAATGTGTTTGGTGGTGGTTTCAAATTTACTTTGTTAATCTTGTCTGTTTATTCTTTCTAAATGAATGTTAGAAAAAAATGTTTTAAATTTCCCCCAAAATTCTTATTTTATTTCAACTACATGAAACATATAAATAAATGTGTGAATTACATAAAACATACAAATAAATGAGTTTTAGTCATCTTTTTCAGAATCAGGTTTAATTCTTACAGATCTCAATAAATTTTTAAATTTCTTCATTTCTTTATATAGAATGCAACTATATTTGTAATTTTCTTATTATTCCTGGGTTCCTGATATCTTTTGTTGACATTTTGACTGGGATCTCTTCTTTTAATTATATTTCTAGCTTTATGTTAAATAAAATTACATTTTCAGTCATATTCATAATCTTTTATTTTGTATAACTCTTAGGGGATAACTTTTCCCAAATTTGCATTTCTTCCTCATGTCTAAGAAATGTGTCCTATTCTTTTCGGTGTTAAATGTAGAAATTTTTAGTCTCTTGCTCAGCACCTTTTGACATAAATGTATTATTTATTTACTTCTAATGTGCTGGTTTCCTATTTTCATTAAGTAGATTTCATAATACTGTATCCTGCTTTTTCTCCTGAGATTAAACTTCATGAGGTGGTGGCAATTATTCTTTGCAACACATCAATGATGGCCTTATAACCTAAGAATTTGTTTAAAAAAATAATAATTCTTGTATCCCACATTTCCCTATTCATAACCCCACTCTTCTTCCTTTATCCACCAAATTGATAATCCTATTAAAAATAATTAAGCTTACCTGGTTTGATTTTTGCTAAGGGAGGTCATGCCTGACACTGGACATGATTCCTTTGTCCAACAGTAGTTTTAGTTTTTCTTTCTTAATGTTTGTTGTGATGTTTTACTAATTATTGATTTGAACGAATCTTGCGGATTTTTTCCATAAATATTGGACTAACCGAACCCTTCTGCGCTTCAAGGTTCTAAATAAGTCTCAACACAGCATGGCATACATTATACAATCATCACTCTATAGTATTTTCCCAGGGGAGTTATTCTGTTGTTCACCAACAGTTACCAATACCTCAGCTCTCACACCAAATCACATCAACATTCATAGCTATAATGCAGGTTTTGTTCTCCTCTGTCTGATTAAAATTTTAAAAATCACTGAGGTTGAACATATGGGATTTTTCAACATCCCATTATTATTGAGACTAGTATTGCTATTTGAGTTTAAAATAATAACAATCTGAATGTCCATTAAGTAAGGACTAACACACAATAGGGGTAGTTGTTGTGAGCTAACCACTTTTTAGGCATATTGTGTGCCTGGCAACCCACACATGCCTGAGATAAAAATCAACTATTTTCAATGCATGCTATTGCCTAGGTTATTTGCTTTTTAAAAAGCAACTGTAACATTTATTTTAAGATTGAGAGAAAGTTATGAAGCACTGGGGGAAAAAACAGAGGCAAATAAAGTACATAAACTAAGAAATGAATTTGATCAAAGACAAACTGCATTTGAAGACTCTGTTTCCAGGGCCCGCGCTGAAAGTCTGCCAAAAATAAACAGTGAAAGACGCAGAGAAACTTTGATTCATATAATTGTTCTTATCTTCTGAGGTTCTCAAAATTACTAGAAATTAGGAAATATGGAAGATTTGTATTAGGTGTATGGGGAGACCCCATCCTGCTAATCAGACAGTTACAAAACATGAGTGTTTCCATAGGGACCCCAACTAACATCCTAGAATGTTTCTATTTTTCAAAGAAAATTTCCAAATGCTTCCTCTAATATAACTTCCTAATTACTTTACTCATATGTTTAGCATTTACAGTTGTGCATGCATTCATTCCTCCTGTTTGTGTTGAGCACATACAAGAAGTCAGGCACGGCCTTAGTCTTTGGGGACACACCAGGGAAGGGAAGTCCGCAAGTTTGCATGATTGTTCACACATCATCTCCTCTCTCTACTACTCCAGTCTCCTCTATTGAACCATATTGGAGGAAAGCCTAGATATGAGGGAAGAAATTATTCCTCTAGAGTTGTTTAAATTGAAAACTCCACTCCTTTAATACTCCTTTTGGGCCAGGCATGGTGGCTCATGCCTGTAATCCCTGCACTTTGGGAGACCCAGATGGAAGGATTACTTGAGGTCAGGAGTTCCAGACTAGCCTGGACAACATAGCAAGACCTCATCTCTACCCCACCTCCAAAATTGTTTTTTTTAAATTAGCCAGGCATGGTGGCATGCACCTGTAATATCACCTACTTGGGAGGCTAAGGAAGTTTAGGAGGCTGAGGCAGGAGGACAGCTTAAGCTCAGGAGTTCAAGGTTGTAGTGAGCTACGATTGTGCCACTGCACTGCAGCTTGGATGACAGAACAAGACCCCATCTCTTAAAAAAGAATCCTTTTATGTTGTTTTAGATGTGTATTAAAGTGATTGACCTGAGCCAGTACCATTAAAATATTTTACTTAAATGTGCAAGATTTGCTTTAAATTAGTACCTACATTAATAAATTAAACAGCTAAAACAGGCTTTAGGGTTGTATTACATGAAGTGGGAGGGAGAGGAGAGAGAGAGAGAAAAATGTGTGTGTGTGTGTGTGTGTGTGTGTGTGTGCAGTTATTTGAACCACTACAGGTGACTATGTTCTTGTTTATTTAACAACAAAAAGACCTCCAGAAAAAAGTTTGTCAGAGATGCTCAACTTCTCTAGTAATTAAAAAAAGTACAAATTAAAACAAGTGTGAGATAGATACACTTTGAAGAAATTTAAAGGTTTTACGTTACCCAATCTTGACCAAGACTTAGGAAAAGGCTCTCTCCTACACTATTAGTAAAACAGCAACTTGGTACATTTTTGGAGGAAAATTTAACAATGTCTATCAAAACTAAAAACGTACAAACTCTTTCACTCAGCATTTTCATTTTTAGGAATTCTTTTCTATGGAAATTCCCATGTGCAAAGTTATATGTCAAAATATACATTACTGCCTTCTTATCATATAAAATAATTAGAAACAATCTAAATGCCTATCGGCTGGGAAACTGTTAGAGAAATTATATTATATTCATACAATTGCATGTTATGCAGCCCTTAAAAATGAGAAAGGTCTATATGTACTATACATCAGGAACTATGTTTTTAGGTGATTAAAAAGTAGGTTGCTGAAATATGGTATAATCTCATTTGCATAGAAGACAGTGTGTGTGCGTGTGTGTGTGTGTGTGTGTGTGTGTGTGAGAGAGAGAGAGAGAGAGAGAGACTAGAAAATTACCAGAGAGATACGGGAAAAAAATCTTAAAACTCATTACCTGGTTGGGGAAGGTGGTGGAAAGAAGTAGGTCTGAGGAAGCATGGAAAAAGAGTTTTACTTTTGCTGTGTGCTTTTCCACATTGTTTAATTTTTGTACCATTTTAAATTAATCTTTAAAACGAGTCATTCATTTCTCCTTTTTTGAATGATCTGAAATAGCAGGTTTATAACAGATGTGAAATCAGAATGTACTGTTTTAGCCATTGTCACTCTAATTCTATATATTTTATGTTTTAAAGGAAGTTTTACTGGCATATGATCTGAAACATTTGAATACCTTTTGATTATTTAGAGCATTATAAGTGACAACATGTCAACAATAACTAATGTGTGTTCAAAAATGAGACTTAGAAAGGCTATTTCATAATGTACCTGGTAATATTAATAGATTAGGGTAAAAAGAACAGCCAAGTTATCAATTTTATCCATTCACTTTAAGTGCAGGAGCTTTTAGACATAATCTTCGAAATGTCTTCTCTACAGATTGTTAATGCTCGTGAAACAATGATTTTATCTTCCTCCTATTTACTTCGAACACCATCACCTAATTGCTACCATTACCTCCACAGTTGTCCAACAAGATGTCAAGTTGTAGTCAGTTCTACCTAAGTTGGCTGTAGTCAGTAGTCTTTGATAAATATATAAAAAGGGAACATAATATTCCATTCCTTTGTTCTTCTGCACACCTGCAAAGAATACTTAAATTTTATCAATACTATCTCCACATATTCTTTTATTATATGGTCATATAAAAGTGATGGTCCTATAAATTTATTTAAAATCCACTATTTTTCTTTAGTGAGATACAGCTTTTGGGCCTCAGGTGAGTACTGGAAAAGCATAAAGCCATAAGAATATAAGCCTCGCATGAAAATATAATTTTTGCGCTGGCTTTATTTTCCAAAGTCGAAATAGATTTATTCCAAAGGCTACATGAAAGGAGGGCTAGAAAAATGCTCATGTCACTACATTTGTGAAATGTGAACACTTGTGAAAATTTGATCTGCTTGCAATTTCTGGTTGATGTCAAGTGAATTAAATGGAAGGATAAAGTCAGATGAAGTAACGCGTAAGCGGGAAAGAATAAACATGACAGTGACTTACGTAAAACGTACAGAAAGATTTTCTGATGCAGAGGGCTAATGAACATTGGGAGAAAGCAGCAAGAAAAAAATTCTTAGGTATTACTTACTGCCTGCCTTAAAATTAGACAAAGTTATGGTAACCCTTTAGAAGACTAAATTAAAAAATGAGATAACAATGCATTCATAGTGAAGTATGTGCTATATTTCATTAAGAACTAAAATAAAAACTAAAGAGCCTCTGCAATATTTATGCCAAGATGATTCCTTAGAAGAAAAACTAAGGAGACGATTCTACTTTTCTAATCTAGAGTTGCTGCTAAGTAAACAAAAAGATATACTCATAAGCAAAAAGGGCATGGTCCCCAAAATAACTGCTAGGGAAAATGAAAAGTCTTCAGAAACAGGAAAGTAAGTGTTAACTTGAAGTCTGAGACTACATAGTTCACTATGTTTCTATAATTGTCTAATGTCCTTTAGGAACTTGTGGCTAATTACAAAAAAAAAAAAAAAAAAAAAATGCCTCCAGAGCAATCTTAATTTGTTTTCTGTTTAAAGAGCACAATCTATTAGGTTTCAATGTCTCTAACTTGAAAGCATTTTATTTCTTTTTCCTGAAAAAAGTCCTATTCTTTACATAAAAAATGACAAGTACAAGGTCAAATTCAAAGGTAATCTAATGACATGTCTGACTGTTCTATCTAAATGAAATAAAACAGATGCAGTCTCTTTTATGAAGGACCTAATAGAATAACCTAGTAAGCAGGAAACCATTTCATTCAGCTCAGTTGCTTTGGCCTTGGTTTCGATGGTGACCAGCAGTCCTTGTTGTGTGGTAAGGTGGCAATTGAGCTGGTTTTATTTGCTGGCCTCCATAATACCTTCTCTTGCAGTGTTTTTTGTGTTGTGCACCAGTATATCCCCAAGGTTTGTTTTACCTTCCCTATTTGTTAGTCACATGGTAACAAATCTGCATCCAACACCAGAATAACATACTCTTACCGACCATGATTTGTCTCTGCAACAACCTAGAAGCATGAATTGTCTTTGTCCTGGGACCTTGTGTTTTTGGTGACTATGCCTTACAAAAGAATGTACTGCCAAGCTAAAAAAAAAATTAAAGGAAATGATGTGATATGTACCATATATACTAAGTTTAAAAAGTCTTTGATCAATCCGATGCAAGCAATTGTTGCTAAATAAATGTTTATTGAGTCAATGGTCATTATGAAATATGGCTATTGCTATCACTCTCGTGAATAGAAGCACACTTTCAAATTGCACCCTGTTAAATCTTATATCATCTCTGTAATTCCTTTTTTTTTTTTACTAGAAGTTTATAATGTATACTGTACCCATCACATGGGAGAGGCCTCAGTCCAGAAGTTATTCTCTCTCCTCCTCTCTACTATCCTTGATGCTGTCTTTTCAATTAATATTCACCCTACGTTGCATGAGGACAGCTGATACCTACATTTGGTTATTACTTTGAGGAGCAGTTAGGCAATACATCACAAATATCAGAAAGTCATGGCTGGTTTTCATTTTTTCTTTTATTCTTGCTTGCATTTTGTTTTAATTTCAGAATTTTACAGGGGTACATACATTTTGGTTACATAATTTGCTTTTGTACAGTTTGAGTTGAAGTTGTAAGTGTGCCCTTCAGCCAGTCAGTGTGCGTTGTACCCGTTAGGTGTGAATGTACCCATCCCCTTCTCCCCCCATCACCTACTTGATTTCCCTTGAATTTTATTTTCGTATGTGCACATGGCCGTACCACCCTGAATGTGCCTGAGTCCATCTGATCTTGGAAGCCAAGCAGGTTTGGGCCCGGTTAGTACTTGGATGGAAGTCATGGTTGTTTTTGAAGTGATTTTAATATACTCCTAACCTTCCTGGAAGTTGGTCCTCATTTTTTGAATCAATGTTAGCCAGTATTGCTGTGATCTGAGGGCCTGCAGAAAGTTCCTATTTTCTAGAAGCTGGTAGTGTTGGCAAAGTTGGTCATGGAACAGTGTATGTTAAAGCACTTGGACTTGTAAAATAATATACAAATATTAATTGTTAGCATTATTGGTTTTTTTAGTCTGTGCCAAATCTTGCAGAGTATTTTGTTTACCAATATTTTTCTGAAATAATTCAATATCACAGAGTAAGCATACCAGCAAAGTACTTCTGTTATAAACTTTTAGAACATAAGGAAAATATACAAATTGTTATATACAAATGCTGAATCACCAAAACAGTCATTTTTATTTTCTATATAATGATAAAAAGGTAAATGACATTTATTATATGTTTTCCACGGAAGGCACTGTTCACATGCTTTAAATACTTACTTAATCCTTTCAATAATCATATGAGCTAAGAACTGCTGTCCCCTTTTACAGAAGAGGAAACTAAACGTTAGAGAGATGAAGTAACTTGGCCTGTGTCATGTGACTGAACAAGGCAGTGTAACCTCAAAGACCTCAATCTTAGCTACCATTTATCCAGAGTTATTTGTCAACCAACTGCCAAGCACTGTGGTTTTAATAGTTTGCAGTTTCACAATGATATAGACAGTATGGCTTTCTATCAATATTTATTCTGCCTTGGAATAGGGGTGGCCTCTTGAGTTTATAGATAGTGTTCTTTTTCAATGGAGACAAATTCTCAGCTCTTTTCAAATAATGTCTCTGTCTAATGCTCTCTCAACTCTCCTCTGGGACTCTAACTTACACTAGAATTCTTCATTCCATGCTCAAGATCTTTACCTTTTGCCTTATATTTTCCATCTTTTTATTTCTGTATACTTTCTTCCAAATAATTTTTCTGACCTACCATCATCAATGTTTTATGTCCTGTTAAATCTGTCCATTGGGCTTTAATTTTGATTTTTGAAGTTTTCTTTTCTAAAAACATTTAAGGTGACAATTTTTCAAATCTTTTCTATCACTTTTTATAGTTTCTATTCTTTGCAGCTATTTTCAAATTTGTCCTTTAACCCCTCAATTTGGCAATACTAGTCTCAGTCCCTCTGACTGATAATTCCAACATCTGAATTCTATAGACCTGTCCCTTCTGAATGATGTTTCTCCTGGTATTCAAACGTCATGTTCTGTTTCCTCGTGTATTTAGTCACGAGGAATCCTTGAGGCCTAGCATAGAGGTGCCATCTTCCAGAGAGAATATGTGTTGATTCCTGCTAGCCACCTAGAGGCACTAAGTGCCTGGAAATTTTTCAAATCAAGTTCATAGATTGAAGATCCCTGAACAATACATAGTGAAGGCTGCAAATTGGTAAAAATATGAGTCACTATTTCTTTAGGACAGGTTGTTTTTCTCTTTTTTTTCCTCTCTTCCTCTCATATATGCCAAATTGCTATGGTCTGAATGTCTGTCTCCCTACCCTCCTCGAAACACATGTGTTGAAATTCTAACCCCAAAGTGATGGTATTAGGTGGTGGAGCCTTGGGAAATGATTAGATCATGAGGACTCTGCCCTATGGGATTAGTGCCCTTATAAACGAGGCCCAAGGGCGCTCATTTGCCCCTTCCACCATGAGAGGGCAGAGGTAGAAGGCACCATCTATGAGGAAGTGGGCCTTCAACAGACAACGAATATACTGGCACCTTGATCTTGGACTTCTCAGCTTCCAGAACTGTGAGATACAAATTTATGTTGTTTATAAGGCATTGTTTCATGGTATTTTTTATAGCATCCCAAACAAACTAATACTCAAATCGACCCTCACTACAATCCCCTGTGATCAAAAGATAGAAGGGTAGAGATATAGTTACTACTGGTTCCTTTGTCTTTATTTTTTTATTGTATTTTTTTAGAGACAGGGTCTCCCTCTGACACCCAGGCTGGAGTGCAGTAGTGCGATCATCATTCATTGCAACACTGAACTCCTGGGCTCAAGCAATCCTCCCACCTCAGTCTCTGGAGTAGCTGGGACTACAGGCACATGACATCATACCTTGCTAATTTTTACAATTTTTTGAAGAGAGGGGGTCTCACTATGTTGCCCAGACTGGTCTCAATCTCCTGGCCTCAAGTGATTCTCCTGCCTCAGCCTCCCAATCCCTTGTTTTTAAGGATTGGGACCTTTTGGGGCCCCAGCTCAGTGTAGCTTTTACACTCCTTTACTTGGAAACCCTCAAAGAGTCTGCTAAAACTGTAGCTCTAATTTGACAGAATGCAAAATATTCTTGGAGCAAATGCAACTTAAATATTCCAAATCAACTTGCTTCTCTGGATCCCTACTTTGATTTTGTCCTGTAGACCTTACTATCTTGTCACCTCGTAGATGTTTTTAAGAAAACTTTTTTAAAATAGCATTTTTAGTTGTTTTCAGCAAGAAAATTTCTCTGAATATTTTATTGAAGCATTCAACATTAAATAACATAACCATCATTGAAGAGAGGCTTTGTAAACAATGGGGGCAAGGTCTCTTTCTAATTAGAGTTTACATTCTAGTCAGAAAATCACATCAAAAAAAGTAAGTAAAAAAAACAAAGTGATTTTGAGTTATGATAAGAACTAGGAAGAAAATAGACAAGGAGCTGAGAGAGATTCATGGGAGGGGTGCAGAGAAGAGGGATATTGCAAAACTATTTTCCCTAAATTTCAAGGAAATTGAAAAAATTGATAATAACATACAAAGGAATTTAAGACTATATAGAAGTTAAAATTAAATTAAATGTCTGTGGCAAATGACTTAGGCAAAAATGATTAAGTGTATTATTGAAAGAAGGCTGGATTGGGAATAGGGCTGGAAGAATTGGTCCCATGTGTCATTTACCTGCTGAATGATCTTGGGAAAGTCATCTAACCTATTAAATATAATTCAACCTCTAATTAACTGCACGTTTGTTGGTTATCTATAAATGCAAGTCACTCTGTTAGGCATTGGGTGGGAGTGGTCAGAGAGGTGCACAAAGCATGGTTTTTGTACTTCCTGCAATATGGAGCTAATATAAAGCTAAAAAGAAACTACATGTACAAAATTTCATGTCTGCTCATCTGACTTCTAGTCCCAGCTCTGTAGCTTGTTTGATCTTGCGTAAACCTCTCAACCAAATGATCTGATAATACAGGCTGAGGCAGTGGTTTTCACACTGGACTCCCTGGAACATTAAATGTTCTATAGATTCCCCCTCCCCACCGTCTGACCTTTTGTGCTACTTTAGGCTGCCTGCAAGGGAGATGGGGAGTCCTGAAGCTTCACTGCAAAATCTACCAGAAGAGTTATGCTTTTATCCACTCTAATATTGGGCTTTCTTGTGATATTTCATGAGCATGAGCAAAGAATGGTGCAGCTAGCAAACACTGATTGGTTGGTTGGTTGGTTGGTTGGTTGGTTGGTTGGTTGGTTTGTTGAAAAACGTAAAATAGTTACGAGAGATATGGAAGACTGATGTTCATTCTGCTGACCAAAGAAGTTTGGAGGCACTGTAGAATTATACACACAGTCATGTACCAAACATTAGCTGTTTGTAGAATATATCGCTCTTGAGGTGGATAGATGTATGCACATATGTATGCATAGAGAGAGAGAGGGAGAGACAGAGAGAGACAGAGAGAGATGTAATACAACTGTAGATTTGCAATTTTAATTTTTAAGTTACAATTAATTCATATTAATGAGAGGAAAACTCAAACACTATAATAGATAATATAAACAGTAAATGCCCCCTCCTATCACACTCATTTCAATTTATTGTATATTCTTCCAGAATTTTTCCATACCTAGCCCAACAGATTTGTGCTGTTTTTCACACATAAATGGAATTATACTATACAGTCCATGCTGCAATTTGATGTTCTCTCTCAATATATCTTGGACATGTTTCTATATCAGCATGTATTGATCCACCATCTCCTTTTTTAGGACTGCAAGATATTTCATTACATGAATGTAGCATAATTTATTTAACTAACCCACTATGGATGGACATTTATTATGTTTTCATAACCCATTTTCAATTGTTTTGCTATTACAAAGATGCTGCCACAAACACCCTTTATATTACCAATTTTGAATATTTGTGGGAGCTGCTTTGGCAGCTGCTGTGTCATGCATTTTTTTCAATCAAGACATAATTTAAGTACTAACACTCATGGAAATTTTTGCCGCTTAAAAGAGATCCTCATGCTAAGACCGTTTGGTAACTGAGTTAAACATTCATTTTAAGCTTTAGTTTAGCATATGCTGTTTGAAGGATAACAGGCAATCAAGTTTGTTAACAAATGAGATAAATGAATGCCCTTATCTGGAACTCACCAAAATTGATTCATTGATGCAGCAAACTCATTTTTTGAACACTTATTCTGTGCTTGGGACTGTTGATTCAGGAATGAGATGTGGTTCTGTGCTTGTAGCACCTGAGCTGGAGATGGCTATGCTAACATCAATTGTAGCAGAATGTAGCAAGTGCTAGCATAGAAGAGCTGCCCTGTGATTTTACTACTTTAATGTAAGCACTGAAAATGATGAACTAGAGCTGCCACTCTCTACACCAACGTATGCAGTCATTCTCTAGGCATTTTCAGTAACTGTTCTCTGCAAAAGAAAAAAAAACAGAATTGGCAAATAAGCTTCAGTTTTCACATACTTTGCAATAATTTCCTATCTGGCTCACATTTTTTTTTTCTCCTAAAATAAAGAATTTCTTTTTCTATTCTTACCTCTGTAGCAAGGCCTCTGTTCCTCTATTTATGTTTATGTGCCCTTTGAATGCAGCAGAGGTTTATCCTTGCAGATGTCTGCTGATGGTAAATTCAGACTAACACCTGACAATTTAGCCACTTACACTTCACTCTCTTTCCAACCCTGAGCCACACTGAATGCTATTTAGTGTCTTTTCTCTGGTCAGGACATGCCTATCTCGCTTCCTTTTCTCAAAAAGAGAAATAGAGACTGTGTAGGAACAAGTATTTTATTGTGATCAATGAAGCTTTGAAATGCATCTACAATGCTAAAAATATTAATTGCTACCCTTTATTAAATGTTTACCATTGTCATAAGTACTTTACCTACTATACTATGTGATTTATGTATGTCATTGTATTCAATTTCCATACCAAGCATTATCCCGAGTTTGTTCATGAAGCATAGGTAATTCACAGAGTCATGCCACTTGCAACTGAAGGGCTCACTTTAAATCCAAGTCTGTCTAATCCCACTGCCCATATTGTCAACCATCACATGCACTACTTCCGCAAGTAAAGGGTGTTTTCAAATATGGATAGTGTTGATATCACTAAACTATGTGTAAAAGCACAGAATACGTGCTTCTCATCCTTCATCCACCTCACCCTCACAAAAAAAAAAAGCAACATTTTTGGAGCTTAAGAAGAAACCTCCTGCCTGGATGCAATGAATAAAAATAAAGTTTATTTCAGGAGGAAGTTTCTTAATATATTTGAGAAATTTAAGTTTTATACCTGCCTTCCCATGTAACTTTGCTGCCTTAGGGTCTTTATGTATAGTGTCTCATCTATTTTTACCAATTTCTGCTAAATTATGCTGGAGGAACAAGTTAGTGCTAACAAAGAAGCCTGCTTGACAGATAGAGCCCCAAGGAAGCAAAGAAAATTTATCTATATTAGAGTAGTATTAGTCTAATCCCACATCCCAAAATGCCACACTTGGATTAACCAATCTCCATTAGATAAGCAGGATATAAATTAGCAATGGAAGACTTGGCCCGACCTCGCTGCTGGAAGCATATTATTAAGAGACCATGCCCAATAGTATTAGAGAGATACGGGTTTGACTATGATCTTGAAATCCAACGGGAAATAGAGTGCCAACTGGCACAGCTTCTTTTTATTAGTTCAGCCTCTTTGTTATGTAAGGTAGTGGGGGTAAAACTATACATGTTTCATAAAGTCAATCATCTAGTATAGACCATATCTATCACTGAGCCACAAAATCTTTTGCAAAATCTTGCTCTAATTTAATCATCTCGTTTACTGATTCACAATGTTTTTCTGAAAAAGGACAAGTGCAACGTTTTGTGTTCCATTCAACTGAATCAAACTTGGATAAAATTGCTTTCCTCTTTAATTGTTTGTACACACTTTTTTCATTGTCTGATAAACATCAGCACATAGGAGTGTACATTTCAACACTGTTGATGTTTCTAAGTAGTTTTAAATTCTAGCTGTTTGTCCTTTTCTTTCCAGTGGCTATCCAACATCACAAAGGAAAAGAGGAAGAAAGAAATAAAACTAGTTCCCTACTCTCTCATTACAGAAGAGATAAATTGGATAGTAAAAATTCTATTAGCAATTACATGTTTTACAAATCAGAAATTCTCAGCAAGCAATATTTAAACATTTCCAGTTGCCTTTATCATTTTGGAGTGGGGAAGGGAATGGTGATAACTACCTGGTTATGCAGAAGATTCAGCTAAGACACAAAACTCCATGCCCCAGAAAAAAACGTTGTACATATGTAGAATTTCATGAGAGGCATCCAAGAACATTTATAAAGTAAGCACAAATTATCTCATAGGTGAGGCCCTCAGTGCTGACCAGTTCTTGTTACTATGCTCACTAAGGAAGCCTATGCCAGCTTAACTTTTGGTAAGAAAAGACTGTTCTACCAGCTGCCTCTCCCTTTTTAATTACCTGAGCATTATTGTCTATTTTAATTTAGCAGTGGGGAAGAAACACCAATTAGAGGCACATGTGAATCAAGAAGTAGGAGCATATTATCATATGAGATCCTTATATAATCACCTAGCCAAAGTTTATTATTGAGGAGTAATGTGTCAAACAAATTCATGAGTGTCATAAACAAGGAATCTACCCCATATAATATATATCAAACAACCAATTAACAATTGAATATCTGCTATGTTAATACCATTGTCTTGCTTGGTTTGTTTGTTTGTTTGCATTTTTCTCCTAGAGTGAGAGTTTATTGTTTTTCTGAATATGAAAGTAAGACATGCTCATCACAGAGTTTACTGATATTTGGAGATATCAAAAAAGGGGTATTACCTATAATCCTAACATCCCTCAGACAAAAACACGAAACATTTTCACATCTTTCCAGATTTTTACTGCATACATACATAGATGTCTATTTCTTATTTTAAAGATGGAATTACACTAGATATTTAGTTGCCTGTTTTTTAAAATGAAAGTTGTGAGTAGCTCTACACTGTTCTCCTATAAACTATAATGGCTCCCTTAGTTTTCTCATTAAGGATTTATCATTTATTTAATAAAGTCTGACTGATTAAGCAATATCTTTTTTAATCAATATCTTATTGACTGACTTTTAGATAGTTTCTACTTTTTCAGTATTTTTGCTCTTATTATTTTTAACTGACACATAATAATTGTACTTATTTATGGAATACAGTGTGATATTTTGATACATATATAATGTGTAATGATCAAATCAGGGTAATTAGCATGCCCATCACCTCAAACATTTATCATTACTTTGTGTTGGGAACATTCAAAATCTGCTTTTCTAGCTATTTGAAAATATACAATAAATTGTTAATTATAGTCACTGTATGGGGCTATGGGAAACTATTATTTGTCCTATCTACATTGTAATTTTGTATCCAAATTTGGCGATTCCCTTACTCTTCCCAGCCTCTATTCTCTATCTCCATGGGATCAACTTGTTTGGCTTCCACATATGAGTGAAAACATGCAATATTTTTTGTTAAAATGTAGTTGTTTGTTGCTTTGGCTGTCTTTGGGTGACAAGTGCTAGCAGCTTCTGGTTGGCCATCTTGAACCTGCCCTGCTCATGTTGAGAATGTTTAGAAGATGGGAGTGCTTGATTTCCAAGAAATTTTTTTCACCCGACTTCAGGAAATATCTTAGTTGTCTACGAGGTCATTAAGCAGCATCATTTTCAGCTACCTGCTCGAACTCACTGAGTATTAAGGGATTGTCTATTTAGGGAAATAAAACCTACATAATTGTGTCCCTTTTTAAACATTTAACTTTAAAATAAAATAAACTCAAATGTATATTATGCTTAAATACCTAGAAATATTCTCCCCTTAAAAAATAATCACTTGTTCATCCATGCAGGAAAAAAATAATGCTCTTCAGGCTTCCCCTCTAAAGGATTAAAAGGATTAATTTTTGCAATTCCAAGAGAAGTAAACTAAACAGATATGAATTGGCAAGGAAAGATTTAACAGATGACACATTTTCTTTTAAATCAGGAAGCCAAATTAGTATATCTTTCTTCTTTCTCAAATAGCAGTGAAATCTAGCCTCTTTGCTTGACTAATCCCTATGCCACGGGATTCTGATCGGATCCCTGTGCTTTTCTTAGCCTGGTGCTCCTACACTGAGTATGTCGTACACACACAGATGACGCCGTGTCTGGGGAATTGAGGTCAGGAGGGAATACACCACTCTGCCTGCCAGGCTCCCTAGTATGTTATTTCACCTGCTGGGTACAGAAACTTCTCTCCAGAGTTCAACAAAGAAAGTGCTTCCTTGATTAATCACATACGAGTTCCTGCACCTGGGGCTCACTGGGTGATGATTCCTCGATACATACCAAGAGAATCCACCCTATAAAGGTGATATTACTGCTGCCATCAACCCTCCTGGTATACATTATTCTAACCTATAGGTTCTAACCACAGCCAGCTTGTTTAATAAGAAGGAGACTCAACTCAAAACTGCAAAACAACAAAAAACTGTGAAAAACAACAACAAGAAAATTCTTCTTAAACTCCCTCTCCTCTTCTGAAACAAAATAACAGGTTCTTCTTCTTAAGTTGATCTTGTTTTTCCTATGGTCTTCAATTTCCTTACTATTTTGTATATATTTTCTACTTGAAACCACCATGAAACGGCATTGTCCTCAGGGCATTCCCTTTCTCACAGCTGCCAACATGCCACACATACGCACCAGTCTTTATTTAAACTCACCATCATCACCCCAAACAGCCCATCCGAGGCCAGAGACTTTCATTTATTCATTTGGCAAACATCGCTTGAGCAACTCTCGCACTTCATACCGGACACCATGCTAGGTGCTAGAGATGAAAGGATAAGCAAACCAGAAATGATCCTTACATTCATGGAGCTGATTTCAGTGGAGTGGAGAAGACACTCATTTTTCAAACGATCATTTTTTAAAATATGTGATAAAAACCGTGACAAGTGTAGGATAGACAGGTTTGCTCAGTTGAGAGATCTAACCAACGAGTCTGATCTACTCAGAGGAATCTGGGAAAGTGTCCTTGATGAGATGACCTTGGTAACAAGCAATTAATCCCAAAATAGCAACAATAAAAAATAAAGTACCTGTTGAAATTTGCATAACACTTTTTCTTTAATGATGATACCTCTTGGTTCCCATGTCAAAAGTAGGGTTATAAAAGAATTCAATAAGCAGGTATTCTTGGAATGAAACATGGGTTAAAAATATGCAGAAAAGTGCACCTTTACATTTCTTCTGCAGATTATACATTTCTGTATTTTGTCCATTTATCTACTGCTCTTTCCTAAAATGACAGAGAGAGATAGTAGTCTGTGAAGTCAATGATTTTGATTTTCATGAGAGCATCTGATCACAGTATCTTACTTGGTAGGTGAATGTTCACAAGAGACCCCGTGAACTATAAGCTCGGTCCATAGCATGGAGAAGCTGTGACCCCTGGAATCGGACATGCAGAATACCAATCCCCTTGCCACCGTCTACTAACTATATGATTTAGGCAAGTTGCATCAACCTCTAAGCCTCTGTCACCTTTGCTTTAAAAGGAAAATAATGGTTTTTATTGTAGATAGTTCTAGTGAAAATTAAATGAGAATATTTTGTAATAAACACTTATATTGTATTAGTATGTCTTAGACACTGTTCCAAGAACTTTCCAGTATTTAATCAATTAATCCTCATAATAAACCCATGAGGAAGGGGTTTTTTTAATGAGTTTTTATCACATTTTATATACAAGGAGATGGAGGCACAAAGAAGCTAAGTTACCTGGCCAAGGTCATAAAACTAGCAAGAGGCAAAGTTCAGATTCAAACTCAGAACTTAGATTCTCAGCCACTTCACCCGGAAGCTTTGAATACGCATAAAGCACTGCACAAAATACCTGGCAGCATTTAAAAATGTCAATTACTATTCTATACAGCTATCTGTATATCCATAGTCTGATGAGTACTCATCCCAAATTTCCTCAGACTAATATTGTTCTCCATGTAAAGAATTATATCTCTTCTCCCTTTTTTGTCATTTCTTACTCCCATTCTCATTAATTCCATCCAACAGACAGATATATGGAGCCTCCTTATTTTTAATTTAACTACAATAGAATAGACAAATCAAGATTACTATGTAATACATATAGACTTGTGTAGTATCTGGACTGAATGTAAACATGGTTTTTAACAAAGATTCTAAAAGCCATGTTCACATTCCAAGACAATTTTTCAGGCATTCCTCAATAGCTTTGAGGTTTCCAATACTGGGATTAATCTTTCATTGTCCTCCCAACACAGAAATTGCCTTGTTAGTTTATGCCAGAAAATAAACAAGTTGCACTGAATTTTATGTTGATTCCATAACAAGTCTTTTTAGGTGTGTGTAAGTGTTTTCTGGGGAATGCCAACTCTGTGAGGGAGAGAGCACTTTTTCCATTTTCTCAGTGACAATTTCTCAGATATTATCACTTATTCGACACCACAAAACAATGAGAAGAATGAAGTCTTCTTTGGCATTTGCCAATGACTGTATGAATTCAGAATTGGATATACTTTGACACATTCAGGGAACTATTTAGGCTATTGAAATATACTATTTCATATATATTGCACAAAATGTCTCACAGTTTCAAAATAATAATAGAGATTGTTTTCATAAGGCCTTTTGTAATTTTCTAATAAGTTAAAAAAAATCAGTTGAATAATCTCCCCTCCCCCAAAAAGTCATTGTGGAATCATGATTATGACATATAAGAAAATTTTTTTATATATGTACTTTTATTTTATTTTATTTTAAAATCCAATACAATGTTATCTCTTCATGAGAAGTTACAAAGTTTTAGTTCTCTTGAAAAGATTATAAATAATTTGAGGTTTCAGACACATACTTAATCTATTGGTAGAAAAATTTCCCATCTCCACTGTAATTATCTTGAAAAAGTTCAAGAAGAGACATTAAAAACCCTTTAATCACACATTAAGGTGTTTTGAATATTGCTGTCTTTACTGAGAACCGACCAAGAGGAAGTACACTCTTAGCTGCAATACGAAAGATTTAGTCTGGAGCAAGAAATGGCCTCCAGTGTAGTGTTTACATCATGGAATTTTTTTATCAGTATAAATCAGAGACCCTCCGTGTTAAGGGCTTCACAATAGAATTTTCACCTTTCAAATACAATTTAGGTTTAACACTGCTTTGAGATAAGGCGTGAACTGAGTGACAGCTTCGTTTGATCCTTCACCTTGAGGGACTGGCTACATGGGAGCATAGTAGCACCAATCTTGAGTGCAGAAGTGAAACCAATTTTGCTAAAACATCTGAAATATACTCTTCCTAAACAGTAACACCTGCTGGTACAGAAAGTCCCAAGGAGTCTTTGTTCCCGGGAGATTTCCCAGCCCAGTGTTTCCCCTCCCAAGAGGCTTAGGTAACACAGCTAAGGTCAGAGAAATGCAGCCAGGGGTCCAGCCTTTGGGCTGTTCCTTAAACAAAATTGCTTTTCTAACTCTCCTCACTCTCAAGTTTTGAATAAACTGGAATTTCATCCATTGTTATCGATATTTTTCTGTTAATTAAAAATAACAAATGACATTGTTGTCTGAGAGGAGTTATGCTCTCAGTAGTAGATGCCACCAGAGCCTGGAAATCACAGTCTTTGGGGAAAGCAGAACTCTGCTCCCCAATCAGCAACATCTGTGACATGAAAAGGGGGCTCTGGAGGTTCAAATCAATTTGAGCTTGTCAGTCTCCAGGCAAATGCCGCAGAATCTTCAGATACAGCTTGTGATGAGGGAGTGTTGAATGGAAATAAGCTCAATCAACCTTCCGGTTGGGATCATTGAGAATACCAGGATTTTTCATTTTTCATTTATTTATCATTGTTTGGGCTGGTTTTGCTTTTGGTTACGTTTGGTTTGAGCTCCTTATTCCTTGTCTGGTGTCTCTTGAAGAAATGTGCGTTTTCCGTGAGAGATGTTTCCTCCCGTTTCAAGAAATCATCATGGAAGAGAAGTTCATTGCTACCATCTGTACTTGGTTTAGAAAAGCTTTGATTAATAAGGACCACCCTATTGTTCATTTGTTTGACATGTGGAAATATTTGTAATCTGTTCCTGGTGAGAGAGGTTTCAGCAAGGACCTAGTTTGACTTTCAAACCCTCGCTGCCAATGAAAACCAGCCTCCTGAATCCAGAGGTCAGTGGGGAAACAAGCAAAGGTGTTTTATTCTCCCTTCACCACCACCACTCCCCGCCCCCGCAAACACCAACACCTGTTAGAAGTGAGGTTGAAAAGATCCTCTTGGAACTCCCAGACAGAGACCCAATTCTATCCTGAAAGAGGCTCTGATGTATGGCATGTAATGAAAGCTGGAGACTGCCCACTGTTACACATCATTATCATTCAGATCATGAAAGAAAATGAAATGGTTCAAGCAGATAACAGCTGTTTTTATTCTGCTTTTCAAAGATTCTCTTAAACAAAGATTCTCTTAAACCTGATCTCATGGCTTTTATTTAAGGGTGAACACCCAATTGTAAACATAGGAGAGACGCATTCTCATGATGTCAGTAATAAAAGCATGTATAAAGCAGCATGTGTATTCTGGAAAGCTAACTAACCATTAAAGCCAAGAAACATAATCTGGCACAAATCTTATTATGTGTCCAAGAGGACTTGATGCTATGCACATAAGAAAATGTAATGAAACAGCGGGAAGGAGAAAAGAAAGGACAGGGAGGAACGGAGAGTTGGAGGTTCAGTTCTGTATCTGGGATATGTTAGCAAAATAAGGCAGAAGTAAAGCTGCCACGATCATCTGAGAAAGGGGTGAGCATAGCAAGTAGAAATGTATGCAATTTTGTTTCTATTTCACTATCTGCTGTACTGCAGACTCATCTCATTGCATTTTTATCTATTAGCTAGAGACAATGAGGCTGTTACACAGACACACGCAGGAGAAAGGAAGAGCCGCGTCTTCTTTTATCAGGAGTGCACATCTCATTTGGGGCGATGTGCATCTATTGTGTTTGTAATTGCTATGATCATTATTATAAGCATTAGGTCTAGCTTGCATGAGGAATTTAGCAACACACATTGCTCATCAAAATTCTGTAAAAATAAAATAGCATGCAAAGGAATTTTGACAGAGTAAAACCTTATACAAAGCCAATTAATAGATATTTGTCATAATTTTTTATTTTTGCAAAAAATATAGCAAAAAGATAAGCAATCTCTCCTAGATGCACTGTAAGATGGATTATTCATTTTTTAAATGTTTTCTTCTTATCTCAGCGTAAGTAGCATCCTTTATAAAATGGGTCATTGTATTAAAGCAGAAATAAATCATTCCTTTACTGTACTTAATAAAAATTTTTGTGTCTGAGGAAAATATATGTATGTATATGCATATAACATTTATACCTAATGTTGGTTTATGAACCACATAAATTATAACATTAAACTAAAAGATGAGTTCAACAAGCAGTTTAAAATTGGGAATCTGCTGTTTTTGTGCTTAGATTTGTGCTTAAAAACAAAATAGAAGGCATAAAAATGTCAACTCCATAGATTTGCTGCTAAAAGATCCTTGTTCACCTGTGCATAAAATACAACGGTCCCCAAGGGTGTGCACACTTACAAGCGCAAATTAATCTTTTACCTGCCCAATGCACAAACTATAATGGATTTCAACACTGAACAATATAAACTACTGAATATGAGATTGTTTTTGATATCTTTGCCAAAGAAAAACTATAATACATGGTTTGGGGTCCTAAATTACAGTTGGATTTTTTGCTCTTAAATCCTCATTCACTTGTGTGGGAGGGGCCAATGAAATAAAGTAGCCAACAGTTTCTACCAACACATGACTTTCTATTTCTTTGAATCAAATAAGAAATGATCAGTGAAGACTATCTGGGTGATGGGCACACTTACAACCCTGACTCCAGCATAATAAAAGCAATCTGTGTAACCAAAAATATTACCCTTGTAATATCTTGAAATAAAAAAAAAAAAGAAATGGTGTATTGGCTTAAACTATTCTGAAATGGCATCTCCAGTTCTGTTAGAAACAATGTTAAGATTGAACTGCCAAAATTTTTTATCAATGTGAAAAATGCTAATTGCATAGGCTTGTGTTAAAATACAGCAGTAGTATACACAAACACATACACACACATGCCTAATAACTTAAACTATTAATAACATTCTATTATTGGTTATGACTATGTTAGTTTCCCGGGTTATGAACTGTCTGTTCTTTTTCTCTCTTCCTATCTGTGTAGTGGTGATTTTCCTTACTGGTGTATCCACTACTAAAATGCAAGTAAAAATAAAAAGGGAACATGAAGAAGCCACCTACCACCTCTGGGAAAAATACAAAAAGCACACACATTTGTGTTTGTTAACAGCTCTAAATATCTGTTGAATAAATGGCTTTAAACAATTGACTGAAATACACAATTTAAATCTGTAAATATATCCTGAAACACAGAAGCTGTGTAGGTTAGGCAGCTAGAGTACAGCCCTAAAATTCAGAGAATCCCTTCCATTTCTGGAACATAAGATAGTCACATGGCTATGAAACATAAATTTGGATGCCAAATGAATAACAAGTTTGGAGGCTGAGCGCCAAGTGACTTCAAACATCTGTGAAGTGAAAATATCCCTGTACCAAGGCATGTTACTGCGTTGAAAACAATTACTCTTGCTGATCATTTTCTTGCTTTAAAGTACATATCTTCTAATGAGAGCAGGTGTGCTGATGACTTTGTGAATCTTTATTAATCAAATCACAAATGGACACCCTCCCTCCTTTTTTTGTAAATCCACGCAAACAAAATTACAACTTCTTAACATCTCAAAGACAGAAGCATGCAATATTTTAGTAAGGAAGGATAAATTTCACCTTCCCACTTCTCCAGGATTCATATTTAATCCAAAAGCAAGAGAGCAGAGACAATTGAAAATCTGCCCCTTTAGCCTCCGCCTTTGGTGACTGCCATTAATGACTACAAGATGTTGGACACATATTTGAGCAGTAAAAAGAATCTGCTTTCCAAAAGGAAAAAGAAACTGGGAACAGACCCAGAGGAACAATAAGTTAGTGGACAAGTCTAAGAAATTCTGAATATCAGCACGTTCCAAAGCTTAGTAACAAAGAGACTATTGCATGATCTCTACATGAAAGTCAGTGCAAACCTTTTAAATCATTATGACTTCTAGAGCATGACTTGATATTTTTCATAAGCAGATATTTTTCATATACTGGAATTTATCATACAGTGCTAACATTTAGCATTCTGCCATTCTTCTTTTGTCTAAGTCATACAATGGCTGAGTGGTCAGCTAAAAAAGTAAAGAATTAAGAGAAAGGGGAAATTTATATTTGAGAACATGCACTGAATTTAGGTTCCTCTTTTAAAGGATGGGATAAAACAAAAAATGTCTTGCTTTCAGAATGTTTATTTTGATTTTGAAGAGCATTTTGGCTCAGATCCCTTTCTTTCTTTTTCTTTCAATTGTCTTACCTTTTCTCCACACATCCACGATGCAGATTAGCACTGGCCTCCAAGCCCCAGGCATCAAAGGAATTAGGTCAGACCCAGAAGAAATCAGGTTGCAGGCAAGAAAAAAATTTAATAAAATAGAAGCTATGCTAGCCTGGAACTTCTGCACTCCTTCAGGCAGACTAACAAGACCTAGCCTTAGATGTAACAGTATTAAGTAATTGGTATGTGGGAGAAAAGCAGAGATGTTTGAGAGATCAAAGATTTGCATAGTATTAGCAACATGATGATATGTGGAATTTATTTAAAGTCAGTCTGTATATACTACTTGAGTAGCCTGGGTGCTCAGCCTTAAAAAACATTAATATTTGTGCCGGGCACGGTGGCTCACACCTGTAATCCTAGCACTCTGGGAGGCTGAGGCGGGCGGATCGCTCGAGGTCAGGAGTTCGAAACCAGCCTGAGCAAGATCAAGACCCCATCTCTACCAAAAATAGAAAGAAATTAATTGGCCAACTAGATATATATAGAAAAAATTAGCCGGGCATGGTGGCGCATGTCTGTAGTCCCAGCTACTTGGGAGGCTGAGGCAGTAGGATCGCTTGAGCACAGGAGTTTGAGGTTGCTGTGAGCTAGGCTGACACCACGGCACTCTAGCCCAGGCAACAAAGTGAGACTCTGTCTCAAAAAAAAAAAAAATTAATATTTGCAATTAAAAATAATTCCAGAAAAAAATCTAGAGAAATATTCTTTTTCCTATAATTAAGGTTTGGTTTGTTTTTTTTTTAAGTTATTTTGTATTTGTATTCCACCCAAGATTAGTGGTCTTTTAAAGCATTTTAAAGCATATGTATTCATATATATATCTCAAATTCATTTTGTTAGCATATTTAATACTTATTTACTCAAATAGCATTATGTTATCCTCTTTGGGGCTATTCTAAGGAACAAAAATAGAGAGAAAGAGATTTTACTGGAAAATGTCCATGCTTAGTGCATTCTCCAGATGACCATTTTAGTTGCCATCATTACTGCCTCCAAAATGATTGGAGGAGTAATTCAAATTCAACCTATCACATTATCCAAGGGCATTCTATGAATAGCTGCAAACCAAAGCAAGTTCTGGCAAAGATGCAAAGGCAGCGTGTTAAAGTCAGCAATAACATTCAAGAGTGTTTTCCAGAGTTGGTGAATGCAAATGAGAATATTTATATGCAATCTCTCAAACTATAGAAAGTATTTTGGGAAAGATATTTTTCACAAGCCTTAGATTAGCCATTATGTATTTTCTTAGCATTTTAAAGGGTTTTTTTTTTTTTTTTTGGATTATGAAACAAACCTTTGGGAGATGCCAGTCACATTCACACGTCATCTCAACTAATCCTTTCAGCGGCACCCTGCAGGAGATACTGGAGTCCTTAGCGTCCCCACTTGGGATAAGAAACTGAGGCACATGCGTTAAGCAACTTGCTAAAGGCCTCAGACTTGGAAGATAACAAAGACAGAATTTCAACTCAGGGCATCTGAATGAATTTCTAGTGGTTTTTCTGTCTTGTGCAAACAGTGTTAAGTTTTAAGAATGGTGAAGACTCTTTGGCTTCTGAATATAGTAAATCTCAGACTGTGATAGCTTTCAGACATCCCTTTAAAAGATCATTATGATTATAAATACAATCATTTTAACCAAGGGAAAAAAGTTATCCTAGGTAACAGATATTGAGAGATTATTTCATACCAGATATACATAAGTTTTTCGTGTATAAATTCATTTAATATTCACTATAAGACATATATTATCCCCAACTGAAGAAAGGCAATCTAAGGCAGAGAGATTGAGTAATTTCCTCCGGGTTATCAGCTAGAAAGAGTAGGAGCCAGAATTCAGACTCAGAAAAACTGGTTCCAGAGGCAGTGCATGGAACCACTAAGCTCTATTGCCTCCCCAAGTCATTGTTAATTGAATTATTATATCATGTTGTATGTAAAGGAGAAGTTTGATAAATGATTATTTGGTGAATATAAATAAACATCAATAATTAAGGACATGTTTTGCATATACCAGGCCTTTTGTCTAGAATTACTTTTTCTCACTACCATCTTTTAAAATTCAGCTTTAATGTTAGCCTTCTCAGATCCGCCAGTCTAACTTACAAGCCATTCTATCTTTACGGGGTATTGCAATCACATCATCTATCACACCCTGTGATAATGATATACTTACTAATTGAGTCTCCACTTGGACTCTGAGCTCCTTGGGGAAAGAGACTCCATCATCTCTGCCTTTCTATGACTAGCAACGGTACTTGTTATACAGCAGCCACCCAAAATAGATTTTATTTATAAGAGGATGAAAAAAAAAAGTGATTTTTAAATAGTTGGTTGGAACAGATGGATGACTGGATGAAGGATGGACACATGATGGATGGATGGATGGATGGATAAATATTGGAAATATAAAAGAATAAATGATATATACATGTAGGAAATGTGTAAGTCAGTCCAATATATGTGCCAACTTTAAATAGACAGAGCTTCCTGGACATAGTTCTAAAAGAGGAAATTTTTTTTTAACCTAATCACTTCCCCACATTATCTTCAAATACTGTTCTTTTTTTCTACTCTTCCCATTTAACAGCCATTAATGATGACTCAGCAAGCTGTCGATAAATTTGACCTTGGAAATTTTCTCCACTCTTTTGTTATGTGTGTATCAAATTTTGAGCTTGATTTCACTCCTCTTAAGTGAAGGGGGACTTGTAGTCCTCTAGCTACCTCAGAATAGAAGAGCAGCACTGCATTCCTGGCTCTCAGATGCAGCCCTCCACTTCCCTCTGCCATTTGCCTGGCAGTGTTAGGTGAAGATTTGGCCTCTGTTACCCCTACTAGATTTAGCAATGAAAGCAGCATGACATCCCAACCTGCCAAGTGCGAATCTTCCACCTCAGAACAGATATATCATCGTGGTCCTAACAAGGAAAACACCACATAATATTTTCAATATTTTAATATTTTGTCCACTTCAAGTGCTGGATTATATCTACCTGCCTGGCAGAACAGGAAACAAAAATGATGTTTTTTTCATCAATAACCAAAACATTGTACGATTACAAAACATTAATTTCACTTAAAAAAAAAAAAGATGTGGAAACTGTAGGTTGCCATCATGAATGCCTTTATGATATAGTTTATGAATCTAATATTCCATTAATAATATAATTATAGAGAGACATTGCTCCATGAAAGATTTGGGGTTGTTTATAGCCAGAGACAAATTATTTACTGCTTTGAGAGTTGTTTTGGACAATTCCTCACCAAAGTAATTAAAAATATAAAGGCAAATAAAGATTGGCTTTTCTACCTGAAGTCAGTGGTTCACTGACTTTTGTCAATAAGAGGAATTTACTGGGTTTCCTTTTACACTATCAAACAGCTTCTCCTTCCTTTCTTGATGTGCTAGACTAAATTATTTTCCACAGTAATACGTTATTATTATTTCATCAGACATTTATAGAGAGCCCACTGTGTGCCAAGCACTGAGCTAACCGCATACAGCACAATGTATTTTCTGACGACTAGTTAAATCTCTCTCTAACTGTGTTCTTCCCTCCCGTGATGAGTGCTTTGACTATGCACCACATGCACAAACTAGCCAGTCAAAGTATCCAGACAAAATACCACTGGGGCAAAATATACACGTATGTGGATGTATTTTAATTAGTAACAATTATAAGCCCCCAGTTTACATAATGATAAACTACTAGAGATTTGAGTCAGCTAAAGAACACATAAATTCAAATTATTGTTTGTTCCTACTGAAAGGCAACAAGGGTGGCTGGAGTCTTTCCATCTTCTGGAAAGAAGATGTAAATTAGAAAATATGCAAAGAGTCTCTTTTTGATTCTTGTTTAATTTTCTCTAGTCAGTGAAATACGTGTTCATAAAACCTAAGTACTTCCACAGCGTGTCTACACGTGCGGGGTGGGTGTGGACACGCGTGGATCCGCCTGCACGCGCGTGTACACACGTTTCTGAACTCGACACCGCACCCCCTGCGGAGTGTCCCGAATCTGTTCAGGACGCGGACAGTAAGGGGGCGGGGCGGGGCGAAGGAGTCACAGAGACGTCTGTGAAAATGGCCTGAAGACAACTGATCAATATATAGAAATCATCACAACTTCTAAAGGCAGCAACATAAATCTTTTAAGGCAAATTGAAAATTATAGGCTGGGAAACGTGGGTTGCCAGAGCATTCGCTGCCTCTGGGTCCCCGCTCCGCGTCGCGTCCTTGCGCGTCTACTGGGCGCTCGGTGAGCACGCTTCGCCTTTCTGTCCTCGGTTCCAGGGTAGGCAGCGTCCCCTCGACGCCGGGCGGCAGCGACTCGCGGCTTGTGCGGCGACTCCCGGAAGACACTGGAGGGACCGGACTGGGCGCTCGGCACAGCGCCCTTGCCAAGAGCTCGGAAACGACTCCCAGCTTCCCACAGCCGTAAAATGGCAGCGTTTGGCATCTTCGAGGTAATAAAAGTGAATTTTTTCCATTCTAGTAAATGAGAAGAGAGGCCTGGTTGTTTCAAAACTGATTAAAATTCGTGTGTTTTCCTCAAACTACAGAGCGTGGTACGAGCGCGCTCGGGCGGACTTCAGGCCACCCCCGGACTCCGGGGCCGCTCCGGGGAGACGCGCGGGCGGGCGGGGCGGGGTGGCCTGGCGGGGGCGTCTGCACTGCGGCCGCCGTGCGACAGGCGGCGCTCTGCCCTCCGAGTCGGCTGCCAACGTGCTCCTTGAAGGTGGCCATTAATATTTCCCTTGAAGGGAATGTTCGGACGTCCATCAGTGTTTCCGGCACGGTTAAAACAGCTGCTGAGTCTGATCGCAGACCCTGCCTGTAGTTTGGTGATGAGAAGAGCTTTAGAAACAGGTTTCCTGTCTTTGAGAGGGACGCTCGTGTAAGGCATTACCGTCATTTGTACACAAGACTTTTGAAAATTGGGTTTCACCGTCCTCCCTGTTGCAAAGGAAAATCTTTTGTCATTCCTACTTGACTCACAGGGTCTAGGAGGAAGTTTGATCATCTTCCGCTTCCCATCTGGTTACTCATAAGACACCTGCACGTCTGAGATTTCTCCTAGACTACACAATGCTACCAGCTGACAACAAACGTTTTGCAAAGGAAGACCACCTTTCAGAAAAGGCACCCAGCTGAACATTAGAAGCTTGTCAACCAAAGACGTGGGATATCGCTTCTTATTCCTTAGTTCAGCTATACCAGAAGTGGAAATTATAACTGTTTTAAACAGAAAAGACAAGATTGATACTTTTTACATAGAGTCCAACCCACATTGGTCTTTGTTTATATGCTGCAATTAGAAGGCTATTATAAACAAATTAGTAGTATCAGGGAAGAATATTTAATGACTTTCTAATTTCAAGTATTGCCAAATACCTTCATCTAGGCATCACATTCTTAATTGAGACACCAGTGTGTGTGTCTGTGTGTGTGTTTATATAATCCCTTTGTTAAAATTACTCAATAGTAGCCTCAGTATTTAGAGGCTAGGCCATTAATTAAGTAGACAAAATTATTAAAGATGTTAAACAGATTATTTCAAAAGAAACAGGATGTAGACACACCCAGTTCAACAATAGTGGAGAGGGAGGGCACCCCAGCGAAAGATATGATAAGGATGGTCAGTAAACTGTTAAGTACATGTTTGTTAAGTCTACGACATCTGGGTTCAACAAAGAAAGAATTAAATGCAAATGCTAATGCCTTTTGTTCAGAAATACTCCCTCTGAGTAAGACCCAAATCAGAACATCCAACTTCAGTGGGTCACCATCTGTGATAAAAAGGAGAGTGTTTCCTTTTGGACTAGTCCTGCAATATCACTGGAGGCAACATTCCTGCAGCTAGTCCCTGACCCTCACCAGGAAATATGTTATTTACATATTAAATTATGTGGTCTCCAAGCAGACTCAAGGCAGAGGTTTAAGAAAGAAAAGTGTAGTCCCTGATAAACTGCTGATCATCCAGAAAACATGACACAACATGTTTATAGGTCTATATTTAGCCTTATCCCTTTATAATGTAATTTACCCACTTTTCTCAATGTTTTAAGCTATATGCTTTTTAAGACCAGGGAGTATATCTTATCTAACTATGCACAGAGTAGCTATGCAATAAATATTTGCTAAGTGAAAGAAGAAACGTGAAAATAATCATTTTTCTCATTGCTGAAACAGAAGTAATCTTACTTTCAGCAAATATGTAAGTGTAAGAACATGTATATTCTTGATTTTTAAGTGTAATACATTTATCCCTAAATATAGTAACTGTACCATGCATACCTTAAATAACCTTCCTGCTTAAAAAAATGAAATGTAAGAAAACAAAATTTAATGGCTAGCAAATTCAACATATCCACCTCATATATTAGCAGGAACTTGCTAAAGAGTTTAAGGTTATGCTTAAGCTTACCCCCCCCCCCGCTTATTATCTTCTCTGCAACTTAACCTTAAGTTATCTATCTTCTCATGTTCCAAATATTATTGAACACATGCAGTAGATAATATACACAGGAATATTTTCTTTGAATATTCCTCATTGTGATTTCCTATTCTAATGTGCATATTTTGCATCCGTATGACATTTATCTTAGTGTAATTGATAAAATTCCTTTTATCTACTCATTTAACATATATCAGTTGCATGCCTATCATGTGCAGGATAATCTACTAAATTCAGGGATGCACCAGAAAATATTCAACTTCTCCTTATTCTACATGTTCAGAATAACGTAATTTCAACGGTTTTCTTTGATTTGGCCAGTGTTCCTAAGTGATCATATAAGCTAAAGATTTCCTTTAAGAGAGTGGTGTTGAAAGTTGTCCTTGCTTAAGAAGCATCTGTGACTATATATGTAGTAAAACAGGTTCTGAAATTAATTCCCTTGGAATCAGGCTCAGTAGAGCTGGCATAGATCCCAGGAATTTGCAGCATTTCTAAAAAGTTTCTCAGGTAATTCCCAGGCAAGTAGTCCTCAGAACACGCATTTAAGAATCATTGCCTTAAGATTTAAAGAGATTTTTCTTTTCATACCATGCTGCATTTTATATACAACAAACATCTTCCCTTACTTCATTATTTTTTTCTATATAATACAATTTAAATTTTCAAAATCTGTTGTAATCCATGAGGAATAGTATATAATTTTTATTTCTTTAAAAGGGGTAGGAATAAATGATGACTAATGTGATTTTTTAAGAAAACTCACATTTGGGTGATAAAAAAACACTTTAATTGCTGTTATGTGATTCTGAATTGGTAAATCATTATGATGATAATTTATGAATTTTTGTTCATTAACTTTACAAAATAGTATTCAAAACTTTCGTTAGGTGCTTTTCTCTAATACCTTCTTTTATAATTTTGCCTTCAAAAATGTTCCTTTAGATACCAATATTAATTTTTTCCTATGACTTTAGATGAGAGTAAGAAAGAAAAGTGATATGTTTTCCTTCCTGTATCAATAATACCTTACTTCAATCTTTTTGAATGGATTGCTTCTTTCTCTAAATCTTTTGGGCAAAATGGTACCATGTCATAGGTTGTGAACACAGTGATATTATTTAAGATCTGGGTGGACAGAAAATCTATTACTAGGCTCTACTTGTTATATTAGGGTGTACCATTTTCCCGCAGAAATGTTGGCTTGTTATTTCAGAAATGTTGGTTTGTTCCAGACAGGGTTCTCTTGCTTCTAAGGTTAATAGGTAATTTCTTTAAGAAGATTTGGTATATTTCTAATCTGTCCTAATTTGAATATTATCATTGTGTGATCTGGTGGGGATTTTTTTTCTTAAATAAGTCAACAGTCCCCAAGCTGCATTAAGAGATTTCAGTTGATATTAAATTTGCCCCAAATGCCACCTCCAATCAAATGTGGCATCATTTAGACACTTTCTTTGCATGAAAATATCATATCTAGTTTTATCTTGTTTCTTCCCTTTTTAAAAAAAATATGTTTTAAGAGGCTCATTTGAAAATAGCTCCTAATAATAGCCAGTTGTGAAAGGTTCAGTTTTGCTGAGTGTTCTAACCGCATTCACCTGAATAATCCAGCTCACTGAAAACTGAAATCTATTCTAGCTATTAATATTTGTGAAAACATGTGTCCAATGATAACTACCAAACATATAAACTAGCGCTGATCAAAATGGAGTGAACCAGAATACCTGCCCTCTAAAAACAAACAAAAAAAACCAAGCTTTTATTTTCAAGGTTTTAAAAGGCTAAAAACCCTTGGAACATCATTTTAAAATATATACTTCCACATGATAATATGCCCTTGGGCCTAGAAATAATACAATTTTGTGGAAAAACCCCCCTACTGTCTCTGTGGTGGCATATCTACCATATTTCAAATTAGAACTTCTATAAATCTTGGAATTGAGCAAACAAGGAAATGAAATTCTCATAAAATGCTGTCTGTATTCAGACTAAAAGTATGAATTTGGAAAAGATTCCAAGTCAAACTTTCTAACTTGTTGAGATTGATACATTAATTCCTGCTTTCCAATTTGTGGCAATTTATCTAAATAGATTCATGTTAAAATAGAATGTATTCTTTGATCATTCCTTTTAAAATAAAATCATGATAATTTTGACCCAATTATCTACACTAATGAATCCATTACCCCACACGGAGTTTTGTTAGATGCTGCAAATAAATAAACAAGTGAAAGGGTTTTTCCACGCATCACGATGAGGCTGAGAATCCAGGAATCCAAAACACTGGACCAGTGGCAGACCAAGCAATAGACCACAACCTCAAAAGTGGACAAAGGAACTTTCTATCAATAACTTTGCAATAATAAAGTGTAAGGTGGAGCACATTTATATTTATGACTGTTTCTTTTTTCAGCAACCTCGTACAGTAAGCCTTCTTTATCTTTTTAAATGTCATAATTGCACAATTATAAATGTTATACAAATATCTATTTATTTGCTGAATGAAAAATACAAAATACCAAAGCATCATCAAACTTTGGAAGATTTATAAATATCCCTAGGACAGTATTTTCAAATGATGCATTTAGGTAAATTCAAATGCTTTCGTACCATGGGCAAAGCTTAAAAAAATCTTTAAATCAGAAAATTCCTTGAGGAAAAGCCTGATCCTGGCCTTAAGAATGAAAAAATGCTGCAGTGCAGGATAGGAGAACCACAGAGTAGATTTAGTCCATCTAATCCCGTCAGATTGGACACCTCTGAGTATATTTCTCACAGTGAAAACATCTGATCTAACTGCCTTCTCTGTCTTTTAGGAATATATTGGTGCAATATATTTTTGGTCCACTATAAGCAATCAAGGGATTAGATATAATCATAACTAGGCAACAGTTGTTGTCTGGAAGGCCTGTAATTGTCATGAAAGTTGACAATCATCTTCTGTCCTTGCAAATCCTAATTTACAGATGTTAGAATTTTAACAAAAAAAAGAAGAAGGAAAAAAAAAGAGGCAACCTACTCTATAATCTGCTTTTCAATCCCTCACCAATAATGCCAAAGTGAAACAGATTATTGAATTAGGAAATGCTTTTGATAAGAAAAAATGCATCTGAAGTATTCCATTTGATAACATTAATATCACACTTCTCATCAGCATATCGGATACCATCCTCCCTCCAAAAGACTTCAGTCTCATTAGATGTCTGTCTCTTCTGCTTTAGTTTTCTGAAAGGCTTTTTGGTTTGTTTGTTTTAAGTAGTTTGTCTATTTATCTATCTAGTTATCAATCCATCCATCTAAACACCTATTAATAGATCTCTCTATCTATCTAGATATCTTCTAAAACTAGAGGAAAGAAGTTTTTTCAAATATCGTACCATAAAGCTCCCATATTAATGAAAACAAATAGAAATGATAATAAGTTTATCTTCCAGGTATGAAACCAGGGACGCTTCTCCCCTTTGAAGTGATTTCACCTCAGCATGATTTTTCATAGGTTTTCTCGGTTTTCACAGTGTTCTTTTGATAACGAGGTAAAGAGCATTGTTTTGTCCGCCAAAGTTGCAGAGTGTTGTTAACACAAGGAGTTTTGATATGAAAATCTTTATATGGCATAATTATACATTCTGCCCAGGACTTCATTGACGGGAAGTAAACTGTTTCTCTCCTTTGAGTGTCATGCTTAAGGCCAGATGGGTCCAGTAGCTAAAGCTGCAGAAGAAGCTCTCATAGGTCGTCCGTGGGAAGTTCAATATTATTGCATCCCTAATAGCAGCTGCTTCTGTTTGAACCCAAGGTTATGAAAGATGAACTACATTAAATGGTAAATCATTAAATATCTGCTGAGTAAAAGCACTGTGGTATGTTTCCCTGCTTAAATCACCAGCATCTGTCTTCTCACATGCAAAGAGTTGCTCTTTCCCATCATGCAGTGAAACACTGACAGAAAGGCCAAGACTAAAATCACACAAAAAAAAACCTCATATAGCATCTTTTGGGTGTTCAGTGTGGTGAGTAAATGATCATCAGCAAATATTGAGCATTGGAATGAAAGTACAACATTGCATTTAACACAGCTATAAAATATTTAGGAATGCACAATCCCTTTAGAGCCTCATTTTTTCTCCTATTATGGGTTTATTCTTCAGTAAAAGAAAAACAACTGTTTAAATTTTGTCCACCTAATACCTTAGATTTATTGCAAAGCCTACAATTTGCTGGTTTCCTTTTACTATTGATCCTCCTCTTACTTATGGGGATGTGAACATCATAACTGGAGATAAAGCTCATACTGATTCAAAACTAAAATTGTACAATAATGGATTCCTAAGGTAGGGTTTCACAACTGTTCCAAAGATTAGACCCTTCTCATCGACTTGCATTAGGCAGCAGAATAATCTCCAATGGCAATTATAGCTATAAAACCCACTCCCTGCGTGGCTCAGATTGATAGTAGAATACTCATAGCTGCAAGCAGTTAGCGTAAGACAGTGGGCTTTCTTTATCTTTATGCTGCGGATGTGCTTTCATGGTGCTTTGCTCCACTGTGGGTTTGTCTTGTGCACATAAGTATTTGAGCTGTCATTACAGTGTCATATTGGATACCCTTTTGTGGCAAGATCCTAGAGGTAACCACAGAGCATCTCAACTATGTATTCTTTTCCTACCCTGAATACACAACCTGCAACAAAAAGCTAATGAAAATCTAGAAGTCACTTTCAGGTTTCCAATTAGGCATCTCTTTTTGCCATAAGACAGACTTCAGGAGTTACTACCTTCAAAATTTGAAGAGAAAACGGAGTTTAATTGCATAGATTATGTTCCACCAGTCATTTTTATGGCATGCTTATTCTGAGAATGTATCCTGTCATGTCACCATTCTCACACTCATCTGAGCTGGGAACATACTACCTTCTACACACTATAGAAAGAGGATCTATATAATTTTCTTAATAGTTATACTCACAGATACATTTCATTCAATGGATGAAAGGAAGAATTTTTCTTTAATGTCAATCATAAAATTATTTTATATTAATCATAAACAAATGAAATCTCAGGAGAAAGTGGTTTACTAACATTCTACATATTACAAAAATACCTGAATCCTTCAAAAGAACACATTTTCACATCTCTCGAACTTCTTTTTTGATAGGAATTGCACTATTTTAAGAGGTGTAAAGATACATTTCATTATATAAACACATTTTTATTGCTTTATTAATTAGCACCTACATCCAGTAATAACATCATGAAGATCTTATATGCACAAAGTCATGCTATTTAGAGAAGAAAAAATTATACTCTTATAAGAAATTATGAGAGCCTAGGAAATCATCTTATTGTCTGACTTTGGGCAAATTATCAGCTGTGCCACTATTTTCTGATCAGTATACTGGGAATAATAGTGCCTTATCTTATGTATGTGTGACAATCAAATCAAATCAAATCAAATCAAATAATACATGTAAAGCACTTACCATAATGCTTGGAATATATCAAGCTCTTAGAATAAGCAAAATGCTTTTGTCCCCAAATGCGTACAGTGTATTTCAGATCTGTACTACTTAGTTTTTCATGATTCCTGCAGCCTCCCTCACTGTTCCCTGGCCCCTCGTGCATTTGCTAAAAAGACTCCTTTTTATAACTTCTCATTCCATGTGTTTTATCCACTGGAAGTCTTTCGGAGACCAACCATTGAGACCAACTTGCAAATATATTAACAGAAAACGTATATAGCATGTGGTTAACTCTTCTGGGACATGAATAGACAAACAGAAAATGTCAGCATGTCATGTTTTAGAAGAAATATAAGTCTTTGTGAACCGCAGGACACAATTTTGCTAACATGAAAAAGGAAAGACAACAATTTTGACAAAATTAAATTTAACCTTATGGGATATGGTTATCCCCGTGTTGCCTGTTTTTAATATTATATAGGCCTTTACTCATATTCAGGTCAAACTACAGATAGCCAAATATCATGTAGGGGCATTGGAGGGTGAATTGAGCTGGCTGGCAATCATGCCAGGGACACTTTCTAGAACACAGAAGCAGGGGACATATATCTCTCGTTTAGTATCGTCTTCTCATTGCATTAAAACATATACATCCAGATATCCCAGAATGTTCACTGGGCAGAACTGAGGCTCTAAACCTGAAAAAGATCTGTGTAACTAAGAGAAAGGAAAATGAGTCAGTCATAGGAAATCTGTAACTCAGATTCTGAATACTGAATAATCTAACACAGTTTAAAGCATTGTTCAGTGCATTGTTGAGCATCTTCATAAATCAATTTCCTCTTATTTTCTTATTTCCATAATAATGTTATAAACATATATGTACTGTGTAAATGATAAAGATAGCGGCTTAAGTGTTTCATATTAAAATGCTACCTGAAATATAAAAAGAAACCACTTAATTAATTCTTAAACCATTAAGACTAATTTCGGCACAGACTACGTCATTCAACAAGTCATGTCCTTACTGAAGCCAAGGTTAAGTTGCTCCTTTTAAAAAATATAAAGCCAGTCTTTAAAGAGCTTTACAAAAAAATGAAAGAACTGACCAATCTTTCCTCGCCCTTATCCTGAAGAAAAAGTGATCTCTCTACCAATGAATCATAGTAACAGGTAGTAACAAGATGGTACACAAGGCTTTCTATAGCGTTTGTCGCTCTTATCTGTAGTAGTTAAAAAGTTATAAAAGACAATGCATTTTAGCATTCTGTTGCACACTTCATTTCCTAAGGGCACTTTGATTTCTCTTCATTTCTGGAGGAAGATTAATTTTGTCACTGAACATTCCAGACCTGTTCAGTTGCAAACCAGCCTTCGTGGACGTCCCAAGCTCAAGTGTCAGGGAGCATCCCAAAAAGGATGATGCATCACCCCGCAACTGCCATCTGCTGAGTGTTTTCCCGACAGCTGTATCTCTTGACCAACACAAGTGTAGATAATCACAGGAGGCACGAAGGAAGTGCACAGCCGTCACACACAGAGGGAAATTCCATGTTCGTCTGTGAAACAGCATTGCTTTTAATTGCACCATAATGATTTTCTAACAGACACAATGGTATGTAGTGTAGTCTTAGAGCTGATTTAAAGCACACAATAAACCACAGTGCAGCTGAAAAGCCAATTGAGACTTCTTAGTGCCAGGAAGGTTTTGGTCCTACATGAATACTTAAGAGCATTTTCGCCAGCTACTCTGTCCACATTCACTTTTACCAAAAATAACTACCTCTACCATTGTGCTTGGACAGTTTTTTAAAGTAAATACATAGTTTTATTTCAAATATCAATGAAGTTAAGTCTTGGCTTTATTTTTAATCTTTAAGATACACAATTCTAAAATAAGACAAGTTCATCGGGTGGGTGAGGGCCCAAAATCTCACTCTCCTGATTTTTTTAAACCACTTAACATTTTTACTCTTACCCTGCAGCGTAAACATCTGCCCAACCACCTTCTGTCTTTGTCTCTTTCAAACGTTCTCTGACACAGTGATCGCAATGGCATTGGCGGAGTTAGCTGCTCAGACATTGCAGTCCGTGCTTTCTTAATGGGAACAATTACTAACAACACCAGTAACCACCACTATTTGAGGTCCCACTATGGGGCAGTCCTCCTCTGGACACTTTATAAGCTTCGATTTAAAAGATTCCAGGCAAAACACCACTTTGTGAGGAAGTCTAATACTCTGTTTCTGGGAATTTAGTTGTCCGAATATGATGGATTAATCAGCAGAGGGTTTCTAAATGCCCCAGCTTCATTCCGTACTGTAGCATCAAAGAATAAGAGAGAGAGAGAGAGAGAGAATATGAGGGAAACTTGAAAAGATCCACACTTTCACACTTTCCATTTATTTTGTCATCATTATGATAATAACCGATATATATTGACCCTGTCGTATATAAGCACAACACAAACACATGCACACACATGCACACACACAGAGACATGTATGTACTCTACACTCTCGTTTTCTTTATCTACTGCCAGTTCTCATTTATTTGTGTACCATCTTGTTACTACCTGTTACTATGACTCAGAAGTGTGGCAGCAAAAGCAAATATTAGACCCAATTTAAAAAGAAAAATCTGTGCTAAACCTGCATTAGGTACACTTGGGCTCATTTTCTATTTTTCAGAGGAAAAATATGCACCGAAATGAACCCCTCATGCCTATGTATGGGAGAAAAATAATATTTTTTCCTCATCCATGGTAAGTTTCATGGTTGACATCCCTATAACAAAAGACAGATTAATAAGAGAAAAACATATAAAAATTATTTTTTCCCTGCTAATCTGAATTCAGAAAGCAAGGGGCAGGGTAAACATTGACCTTCCATTCTCCACCAGGCATTACAGGTAGAGATCTGGGAGAACTGATCTTAGTGAAAAAATTCTTTTTGTCGGCTTTTGTCAGTTGTCCCGGGATTTCAACTGCAGGCTCTGAGTAGCGAGTCTCGGCCACTCCATGTTGGGCACCTATAGTTATAGGGGAGAAAAAGTAATAACTTTTCCTCACCCATTGCAAGATTCATGGCTGGAAACTCTGTAAAAAAGACAGTTAACAATAGAAAAATATAACAAATTTACTTAACCAAAGTTGTATGTGGCTTCGAGACTTCAGAAATGAAGACTCAAAGACACAAGGAAGACTGTGTGTCGTTATGGAAGGTTTGTTGAAGAACGGGGCAGTCATGTAGAAGTATGATTGCACAAAAAAGAAGTGTGACCTAATAATAATAAACTGGAGGGAACTTAGCCTTTTTGTGCAGATTCTTCTTGGCCTCAAGGTGTAAGGCAGAACGCCTGTCACATGAAGGTCTTATGACCTACTTTCAGGGAGGTGGGTTAGAGAACTTCCTGATGACCGTGGTTCAGGGAAGAAAGGCAGGAGATGGTCAGAGAGGACCTTCTTGCTTCCTCACTTTTCTCAATGTTTTTCAGCTTAAAATACTCAGCAGGCCAAGGTGCCGTATTTGAGGGTATCCTGTTGTAGGGGCAAGAGGAATTTTCATTCCATCCCATGAAGGCTCGAGACCCTGAGTCTATAAAACAAACTGACAATAGACATTAAGAGGAGAAAAGGTATAAAAATGTATTAATGTGCAAATGCACAGGAGTCATACAAAGCATGAAACTCAAAGAAGGACCAGATGGTTGAAGCTAAAATACCCTGTTAATAGGGAAGAGGCAAGTGGGGGCTGTAAGCACTTTCAGGGGAAAAGTAAATGATTTTTAGGGGAGATAAATAGATTTGAAAAACAGATAATAGCCTGTGGCAAAATTTGTCCAAGCTCTGGGTGTGGTGTCAATTCTAGTCTTCCTTCCTGGGAGTTATTCTGCCCTCTTTGATGAGATTACAGGGAGGAAACTGCATTCCTTCTGGAGGAGCTTCTCTTAGTCAATTATGGGAACTTCAGGGAAAGCCCCTGCCTGCGCTTTGAAGGAGGCAGAGGGACCAGAGACAGAGGGTGGGAGAAGGTCAGAGAGACCTTGGTTCCAAGGCTGCTTCTTTACTTCAAAGTACCCAGCATATCAAAGCACCATGTTTTGGGGTATTGTTTTTCTGAGCCCTGAACAATGCTCTGAGCCCTGACACTTAGAAGTAGTACTTTTTCAGGGAAAAATCTGAACCACCCATCCAGGACCCCATATGGCCTAAAAAATTTCAAATATATGCTTTTGAAACCTACTATCTATATTTGTGAACTATCCATAATGCATTTCAAAACTAGATTTTTTATTTTTTCCAGTGACCCACTGTATTTGATAGTACAGCTTATCTGTGAACCTGACTCCCCAGTTCTGCCACTTCCCAGCAAATAATTATGAAAGATAATAGTTCATTGTACTGTCACCTGGAGGCTACTGTTACCTTCTTTTATTCAAATATCCAACAGATATTTGCACTGTAAGAGAAGGTGAACATTCTGTTGTTTAAGAAAAATCACACACACAATTCAAAAAGTGTAAAGAGCCACAGGCTAAGAAGCAAGACCTACTCTTTGTAATTAGGTAATTTGGGGAGGGAAGAAGAGGGCATATATTCCTAAAGAGCCTAACTCAGTTTTAGGAATATTTCTTATTCCTAAATCAGTCAGGCATGATTTCAATGCACTATGGGTTGGTTGCCTATTCTCAGAAACATGACTCTCTTGCCATTTGAAATTGGTTGCGGTAAAGAATGCGTGAACCAATTGTCCAGGGCTTCCTCAATCTCTTTTTTAAAACAATGGCTTCCATGCGCCAAACCATGCAAGCTGTGTGGCCATTTTTTCTTACCCACAATAAAGTAAGAAAAATAAGGACTATGAAATTATACGTATGTATACATGGAACGAATCTGCATTGAGTGCCTTACGTGGGCCAGGCAATGTTTAAGGTAAAATGGAGGAAAAGAGGGGAACAAAGGATTCGAAGCCCATGACCTCATGAGCTTTATATGGTAATGGAAGAAACAGATGTTAAGCAGACGAATCGCAGATAGCCAGGTGGCAACAAGTCCTTGCAGACAAATAAAGCAAGGTAGGGAGATGGAAAGAACGCAAGTACGGAAGCAGAAGCTTTGTCGGCACCAAGTACGGAAGCAGAAGCTTTGTCGGCACCGGGTCTGGGAGGGGGTTTCAACCGTGCACTTCAAGAAGCCCCGCCTCTTGTGGTTGGAGCTGAGTGGAGAGTTCTGTCAACGTTCCAGGGGATAGATTTCCAGTTAGAGGATCGGCTATTGCAAAGGCAGTAAGGTGGGAAGGGGCTTGATGTGTTTCAGGAACTGGTAGCTTCTGAAGGCCTTTGTGGCATGTCGGTGTAAAAGTTGCCAACGCTTCTTTCTTGAAAAGCCTGTCTTGTACTCTGAGATTATGGCTTCCCCCCAAGCCCCACTGATGTTAACATGTCCTTTCTTTTAAGAAATGATGTAAGAGTTCAGCCTTAGCTGTTGTTGGTTTTTGTTTTTTTTCCAAATAGCCTAACTTGGCAATATAAAATGTTGGCAGCCTTATGTTGTTCTCTCTCTTTTTTTCCCCAAACTGATTCATAAAATACAAAACTCCGTTAAGCGCTGGCTTAAGACGTGGGCAGAAAGTAAGTGCCAATTCTTCCTCTGTGTCCACAGAAAGCTCCATCTTAACCCACTCCTAAGTATTTGTTTTGTTTTACTAATTTTCGTACTTACTTCTTATTTTCCAGGTTTGTTTTGAACAAAAAAGAAGCACTGTGTTCCAAAACTTCACATTTTATACGTGTGGCTTATTTTATTTTGTTTTAACATGAAATAGCGGCAGTAAAATTTATCCCTGATTCTTTAATAAAACAGCATGTCAGCAGCACAGGTACAGGAAATGGGGCCCTCCCAAGATCTTTTATAGTCTGACATCAAAATTAAATTGCGATGTTGAGAACATCTGGGGCTCTCTTCTCTGTCTCCCCCTAAGATTTGGAAGGGATATCTGTGTTTGCTTTGTGTTTGTGTCTAAGGGGTAGGGTGGGCAATTGGGAGCTGCTTTTTTTTTGGGGGGGAGGTCCTTTTTTTTTTTCTGTCTTTAAGAGAAAAAGAGAAAACCAGATATTTTCAAGGGAATTGACTAGTAGTGGCCAGTATAACAAAGAAACCCCACTAAGCCTAACCACAACCTGACAGAATGAAAAGTGATTCCAGAGCTGCCACTCACCACAAATCCCCATGAAACATGCCAGGAAACCAGCTGAAAGGAGCAGAGAGGCTGCTTCTTCAGGGCCACAAACGTGGCCCCTAGAGAATCTTCTGGTCCCCATTCAAATTCAAAGTGGTGAGGTGGAGGAGGGGTGGAAACTGGAGACAGAGAGAATTAGCAGCCCTGTGATCACTTTCAGGGTTATGATGGAACTGATTTAAAATGCAAAACCACATTCCATTGCAAACACTGAGACAAACTGTAAGCGAAGAGGAAATAGAATTTCATTTGGCGATTTTCAATTTTAGGATTGAAATGGGGACGAGAAGAACAACACTATTTATTTTTCCAGAACTGAGATTGCCTGTTCTTTTTGGTAGGATAAGTGAATGTGGACTGATAGATTACTTCTTTGGGCTTCGATGCTAATAAGGCATACTTCCCACAGAATCTGACAGAAAGGATGAATACTTTGCCCTGCTAATGGTTAATTTGTAGTGGCATGTGTATTTCTTGAATGTTCATGAAGTTTCCTAATTCATCAGCACACAATTGGGCTTTTTTCCTCCCTTTAAACAGAATGAAATGCCGGGAGGGCAAGAGGTTCAGGGGCGTTGTATTATCCCTCAGCCCGTGCATTTAGTACCCAAAAGTTATTACTAATTTTTTTCTACTTCAGGAACAAAATTGTTCTTCAACAAATAACTTAGTACTGACCACACTTTAAAATGTTTATTGCTCCTGAATCTGTCACAGATTGCGTCAAGCCACAGAGATGCTAATCTATCTCTTGTATCTGAAACTCCTCTGGGAAATATACATTTGGGCTCACTGCTGAGTGAACATGACTGTTAGGATTATGGAGACCATACATAGTGAAGAAAAGCACCGTCGCTTTTCTGACTGCAAAGTAAACAATAGGGCGATTGTCTGTCGGCTCGCACGTCGGGCCAACAGCCCTGCTGCTGAGGAGCTGTATGTAAAAACCACGATCAGCAAGCAGTCCTGATGTTTTCTTCTTGGAGTTGGATGTTGTCAAGGATTCAGATGAGCCACCCCAGTGAGTATGCAGGAAACAAAACAGGATATTCTTGTTTAAGGACTGTTTTCTGTAATTATGTTGATTTTTTTATGCAACACTTGAACTTTTAAAAACTCAAGGATGCATAAGAAGTACTCCAGAGGAGAATAAATGATTAGGATTTTGCCTTAAGTGAAACGTTATCATGAGTTCTTAACAAAATTAACTTGTTTGTGTTTGTGATTGGGTCTGCGAATTAAGTATACTCAGACCGTGCTTGTTTCGTCTCCCCCCTCCCCAGCCCATTTTCAAATAGGAGGTCAAGTTGTCTTTGGAACATCATATTTCCTGCTTGGAAAAAACACTGAATTGTATAATAGTCTGACAGGAAAGTTTCAAGAGTACCAGGAGTTTCCCCTGGAAGGCTTGAGGGGAAGAACGTGCAGTATCTATGAGCTTCTTCCCTTTGAGCTATCATGAGCTGTTCTACTGTGTATACAAAGTCCTCAGCATGGGAAGAGCTAAACTAAACTGTAAATACCCTGAGGAAAAATGCCGGTGGAAGTATGTACCCTGGGCTTGCCTGGTGCCTTGTACTTCTATGCCCTTCCTTGCTGAGGAAGGAACATCTGGCTCAAGAACTTGCTGGTTGATGCTGTCACACAGACATCCGGTCCCTCCCTTCCCATCCAAATATAAATGCTGTGCATTCGGCAAAGGATGTAACATATTTGTATGCCAAGAAATTTGATTTTGTGACAATTGTTCGCTCTTATTTTAAGAAAATTCCTTTGTGCTCCTTTTCTTTTATTTAATCAAAATGCTGTGTAACATCCTATTTCACTTGAATAATTCTCACAATTTTACAACACAATGAAAGGATTATAGATTAGTGCAGGTCAATCTCCTCCATGTCCTCCTTATTTTTCTTAAGATTCCAATCCACAAAAGGTCATAGACAACTTAATAGTTCCAGGCCAAGGACACCACAAGGTCCCTTTGTGGAAGCATCCCTGGCTGGGCGGCCGTATTCCAATGGACGTGTGCCCTGAGTTTTAACCGCCGTGATTCAATGCAGAAAATAAAATGTAAACTAGTCAGCAACTGTTAAGTCTAGTCTGGGGCACCCTGGAAATGCTGATCTCACTCTAGGCTGTGAGGGGTAGAGTTTAAAATGGTGCTTGGGGATCAGCCTGCCTGGGTTTGAATTCAGATTCTACCATTTGGCAAGCAAATCATTTAACTCTTCTTTTCTTTGGTTTTTTTCATCGGTAAAAGGAAGATTATAATGGTTCTAATTATTCTTTGCTGTATAACAAATCACCTCAAAATTTAGTGTCTTAAAATAAATACTTACTATTATCTCTCACTTTTCTGTGGATTGACTGGGCTCTGTCGGGTGGTTCTCACTCAGGGTTGGTCATGCTGGCGCAGTCAGACAGCAGCAGGAACTGGATGCCTGTGAAGGCCTGAGGGGCTGGCCACCCACAGGGTCCGCTCTCATGCTGGCTGTGGGCTGGGAGCTCGGCTGGGGCTTGTGCTTTCTCACCGCATGGAAGACATCTCACAGGGCAGGTCAGGGATCTAAGAGAACAAGGCAGATGTTGTCAGTCAACTTAAAGGCAAGGCCAGGACCTAGTATATTGTCTCTTCTGCTCCACTGTGTACATCAAGCAAGTCCATGAGGCCAGCCCAGATTCAAAAGGAGCGGAATTGGACTCCACGTCTCAATTAGAGGCGAACACATAATTTGCTGCTATCCTCAATCTACCACAAATATAATCTCAAACACATACAGTTCTGTGAGAATTAATCTTTGTAATGTACTTAGACCAGCGTCTTACATACGTAATATGTTTTCAGTAAAAGTTAGTTATTATTTTCTAGGTCCTTATACTATTTTATTTTTCTTCATTGCATTTATCACCATCTGACCTTGCTTTATGTGCCTGTATGTATGTGTTTATTGTGTCTCTCTCCTACCCAAATAAAAACTTCACAACCATAGGAACTTAATTCTTTTCCAGGTCCTGGAAGGGTGTCTCGTACCATAAATATTTGTTGAATGAATGAGTGAATAAGTGAATGAACCCACAGTGCATACAGAACTGGAGGAAACAAACATTTTGGATGTCTGATTGTAGAAAATGGGAGTGATGGAGGATTATGAGCAGAAAGGTTGACATTATGATTTATTTAAACAAATTAAAAATTAGGATGAATATCAAAATTGTCCAAGAAAGCACAATATAGATGACCAGGCCCACCTTGCCTCCAAAATTGGCACAATTATATAATTGCACATTGTCACTCACAGGCTTTAGAATCTGACAAATCTGGGTTTATGCCCCTGCTCTGCTGTTTGCTTGCTGTGTGACATGAAATGTTTTTAACTTCTCTGAGTTGCAAAATCTGTAAAATAAAACAACAAAGCATACCTCATGGGATTCCTGTGAGAATTAAATACAGCTGACAAAGGGTTTCAATAAAAGCACTGGATACAATTAATAAAAATGTGCCAATTCCAAAAAGTATTAATGATAAGAAAACTTCATTGACACAAATTTTATTTTACTTATACTTCATATTAGATAAGACAGCATTTCAGTTTTTATATTTCAAAAACATTCAATCTGTGGGTATATTGACCCATGAACTGACCTTTCTACTTCACCAGTGTTTGACACAAGAATTGAAACTGAATATTGAATGTTTTAAAAACCATGTTAAAAATAAATGTTTACATTTATCAAGAGAAATTGTGACATCAAGGGAAGTAAACATCATGTCCAAAGAACAACTTCCTAGAATTCAAGGGGAATTTCCCCAGCCCCAGTCCCCTTGGTGAGGATGTCAAAATGTAAATTACTTAATCAACCAGACAGTGATTATTAAGAGTTCAACAAATTCAAAGTGCTTGGAATTTTGGGAATGTTTAAAGGGAAACTACTACTTGTTTTTTAGAATGCTTAGTATTATAAAATAAATTTATTGGCCAAGACGAACTAATAAATATGTTTATTTTTTCAAAACATTGAGGAAAAAAAAATATATATATATATATTTAATTCCAGATGGTCGATTTATAGGTAGGCTAAACATATTTACATAAATTGATGGTGGGTACATTGAATAGAAATTTTGTCTGTTTTCTTGCTTTGGAAACAAATATTTCTTATATTGAAAAATTGCTCTGGAACCCAGGAAAGATGGAAGTTAGAGAAAAGGATGATGAATAGAGAGTCATACGTCTCCAAAAGGAAAATATTCAGTATTAGTGTTGCATATTGCTGGCAGGTAGACAGTGCAACATATATTCAGTTCTCCAATCAGCAAAACACCGGAACAGGCACCTGGCAGGCACAGCGCAGTCCTCCAACGCAAAGGCGAATGTACTTGCAGAAGTCACAGTAAAGCGTAGTAAAATTTGATTTGTTTTAGGGAGACTGACAAATGCAGGACTCACTAATGGGTTTCACACCAGACAGGTGTCAATACTAAAATTGCATAGATTTCATGTACCTGATCAATAAAACATGATCAATAAATACTAGTTTTTGGTCCTTCTTTCTTTTGAACCATTTTTTCTTGCTTTTTTGTCTTTTATTATAATGTCCGGACTCTGTAACTGAGCATAGCCTGAGAGCATAGCTGCGTGTGTTGAGATCACCTTATGCTTCTTTGTTACCAAGTCGACAAGCCCAGTCTGGTTACTCAATACCTGATGGCAGGTGTTAGCCTCTGTCAAGTATCAGTATAGGGAAAGCAGAGACCCAGATAAAATAATCCGAAATAAATTTATCTAAGCATTTCCATCCTTCCGTTTCTAGTTTCTCCGTGATCCATGTGTTAGGAAGTACGGCAAGTATGCCGGAGTCTGGCCTTCTCAGTGCACCTCACTTCTGTGAAAAGGGGTAACTTATCTCCTATTAGGATCTGATTGGATCAAATTATGGAAGCCTTCATCTCTTCAGCAGGTACAGCGTTGGCATTCACGCCATGGCTATTTTTCTTACGCAAGAGTGCTCACAAAAGTAATAATGGAGTTTTTTTTCTTCTTCCATGCCTTACCCCTTCCAGAGAATGTCTATAATTCGACTCCTTAAAATAGTAAATCCAGATAGTAAGAATTCTCAAGGAAATGTGTAAATGTGTTCATAAACACTTACCTGTTTCTTTCATAGTCATAGTAATGATAACCAATGTCTATAGTTTGGATTATAATTTATTCAAGTTCTCCAACCAAGACAAAAGTCTTTTAGGGGAATTTCAGTGTCTAGTCCATTATTTAACCTCATGAGCAAAAACACCATTACAGCCTCACTTTAAAAGATTCATTGCAAGGGTTAGGAACAGATAAGACGGGTGTCTACAGTCTCCTGGAATTACAAATGTACAAACAAGAGAACTAATTTTTCTCTTCTGTTTTTACAAAAAAATGGAAAGCTCTTTTTTGCACTAGGCAAACAGCAACTGGTTTAGTCCCATAAATTTACATATCCTAAGTAGTGTCAGTATTCAGGCAGATTAGATTAACAGTCCCTGTTTTATCATCCAAGGGAAAAAAAAGGAAAATACATCCAAAGTCATCTGGTTAATGGGAGGAGGTGGGGAGATGAAGTTCCTTCCATTAAATTCTTTTGGAACAGTTGCAAGATCCACAAAATCTGTTTTTAGCTCAGTCATTCATCCTGTTGGATGTGTGATGTGTTTTCAATTTAATGATAATTGCCCTTTCCATTTCTTTGATAATTGCCCTCTCTATTATCATTTATGGAGATTCAAATTATAAATCAAGACAAGACAGCCAGAAAAATATTATGATTGTCCCTTCTGAGGCCACAGCAAACTCAAGTAACACCGCCAAAGTCTGAGAGCTTAAGCTGTTTTCATTTGCATGTTTCTGAACATTTTATTTTAGGGTCCAATGGTTTTCCTAAAGAGGAGGTTGCATGACAATAATAGAACTGAATGATAATGTGTATACAGAATATAAATTTAGTTTTGATTCAAGTTATAAACTCGTCTTTGAAACCAGAAACTCACTCTCCAGACTGAAAGCAAAGGTGAGGCATCAGCCACAAATGTTTGCTGTTAGTCCCCACCGCACAGCCCTGCCTCCCAGGAGCTCTGCTCTCTCCTCTCGGCCTATTTGGGAAAAAACTGCATTCTTCTTGGTGAATGTGCTCCATGGTCAGCACAATGAGATGTGTAGAAAGACATGAGCGAGCTTTACGTAAGATTCCAGGAAGCATCTCCCAAACCAAAAATAGTAAAACAAAATGTACACCCAAAATGGCTCTTTGAGACGCTAACAATGACGTTTTGCCTTCAGTTTATACCTGCTCAGGAGATCCCATTATGAAATTTTCAGGAATTTGGCAAGCTGTTTGTTTCCTCAGAGAGCCACTATTAATAATTAAAATGCATATATTTAGAATTAAATATATTCTATTAAATACAACTATAATAAATACATGCGATTCATCACTTCCTAATTATTGTAGTACGTTGTATTATTTTCTGTGTTCCTGAGGGCATTTATATCTATTGTGTCTGCATGTTAGAAATATCATGTGATGTCACTGTATAGTGTGTCTCTTCCCAAGACCACATTCTTTGACTTCATATTAGTAGCTAATATAGTGAAGATTAGTAAATAATACTAAATACAGTATTTACACCACCCATTTCAGAAAATGCTGCAAATCAGTGCTTTTCTCCCAGAGAGCTGATGGTTAAACATTTTGCAGCCCAGCCCTGGAGAGTAACACAGTTCTGTGAAGAAAGGACTTCGAAGCAGGGATGGTGTGGGTTTCCTTTTGGCTCAATTAGCAGCCATATGAAATTAGACAGTTTAAACTCTCTGAGGCTTAATTTGTCACTCTTCTGTTTAATACACTTCAATATCTTTCTAGTGCTCTTAGGATAAAGTCCAAAATCCATAGAGTGTTATTCCCTTACCGTCGCCCCAGATTTCTTTAAACTCCTTGAATCCCCTCACTTCCTTCTGAAGGAAGAATCCAGACCCCTCCTCGGGTCTGGAGGGCTCTTCTTTTCCTTCTTGTCCTGCTAACTACTACCCATAATTTAGATCTCATTTAAATGTCACTTTCTCGAGGTAGACTTTCCTCATAGAGACCCCCATACCCCCTATACAATAGGTTAGGACCCGCTATTATAAACTCCCATAGAAGTCTTAGCACTTGTCAAAAGTGTAACAAAAATATTTTTCATGCAGTTATTTGCTTAATATCAAAACCCTCCCTTTCATCTGTGTTTCCCATGCATGTTGTTATCACTGTTTAGCCCTACGCCCACAGATGGACACCCACTTTGCTAACGTAACTACTTAAATTTAATCTGTAGGGTTGCTGTTTTACTTAGAACAAACTCTTTTTTTCAAAGTCCCTCATTCTACCTAAGAGGCACTACTATAGTCGAGTTGTTAAGGACGGGGACTCTGAGGCTGGGCTCTCTAGGTTTCAATCTTGACTCCACCATTTCTGCGCTGGCTGGCCTCGGCAACCTCTCTGTCCCTCTATTCCCTAATGTATGAAGTAGAGTTATTAATAATAAGAACAACTACTTCCGAGGAGTTGTGAAAATTAAGTAAATTAGCGTCAGTAAAGTGCTCAGAGAAGTGTTGGTCTCATAGGAGTCAGTACTTAACTGTTGGTGTTATTCCCGTTTGCCTTAACTCTTGCTAGGCTTTCGTCTAATTAAGGCACTTCCCAGAATCCCCACTTCTATGCAGACTCTCAGGCTCCCTTACCTTTGAGGATTTTAGACAATCCCACAGCTTTTAACTATCTCATCCGTAGGAAGGACACCAAACTCTCTAGCTCTAGTTTCTCCCCTAATTTATAATCCTACAGTTGCAGCTACTTACCACCATCTCCTCGAGACTTCTTGACACATAAAATGCGACGTACCACACCCGACTTCATTACCCCATCCAGCTAGTTCTTTCTTTTGACATCTGTATTTCTGTTAATAGCACCACAATTTCTTCAGCGAGGCTCCAAGTTTCTAATTTATCTATGTCTCTTCCTTCTCCCTTCACTGCGTGTCTCCACGGTTGCCGATTCCTATTGACTACCTCTGAAATACTTCTTGCATCTTTTTCTTCTTTTTAATTCCCACTGCTACCACCTGGTCTAGGTTCTCATTAATCTCTTTCTTGTCTGGACTGTAAAAACAGCCTACTATCCGATCTTTACAGCTTTAGACTCGACTAACGTAACAAGCAGCATTCTTCTAGAGTTAGACACTCAGGATACATGCTCTCTCCCTCTCCTTCCATTTGGTGTGATGTTTTACTCATGTCTTCTCTCCATGACATCAGAGACTTTAACCAGCTAATTCACCTCTGTATCTTCAGCACCTAATAGTACTAAATAGTACTATTTATTATTAAACTCAGTACTATTAATAAATATCATTATCATAGTACTAACATGGGATACTATTAATATGGTACTTTATTATTGAAAATGGTACTACTAATTTTTTTTTTAATTGGGGGAAAACTACAAAGCATTTACAGTATAATGTTTACAGTCACAATTTATAGTGAGCTGATTTCCCAAAATATATTACCACTCAAGTTGACTTATCTTGTTACATTTAGGTACTACTAAATTTTAAATATTGCTAAAATTATTTGTTGGGTTAATTATTGAATAAATCTGTTTTCTGTCCTTGTTCTGAT